>JBBPBX010092206.1:0-13782 GCA_038048925.1 Garcialebias charrua
ATCAAGAAAGGTCATCAGAGACTCTACTTCCTCAGACGGCTGAGACGAGCTGGTCTGAGCAGCCCAGTTCTCACCTCCTTCTACAGGTGTGCAGTGGAGAGCATCCTGTGCTCCAGCATCAACGTGTGGCATGGAGGCTGCACAGTTGCAAGAGAGGAAAGCTCTACAGAGAGTGGTGAAGGCTGCACAGAAGATGTTGGAGTCAGTCTCCCCACCATCACAGACATTTACACCTCCAGATGCAGGAAGAGAGCCACCTGCATCATGAAAGACCCCACTCACCCAGCAGACACACTTTTTGCCCCACTCCCCTCAGGCAGGAGGTTGAGGAGCATTAAATGTAGAACCACTAGACTGAGGAACAGCTTCTACCCTGAAGCTGTTAGACTCATGAATCTCTTGGAGATTATGGAGATACAGGTATATAAGTGTAAATATATCACTTGATCCATGCTGCTGATGTCTTGCCTTTAAGCTGCTGGATTCATTCAATCTGCTCACAACAGACTCATGTTCAGGTTGCTGTTTAATTAGTCTGTTCTTGTTAGCCTAGTTTGGGTTCATTATGTGTTAGAACATTCGGTAGAGTAACTGTGAACGAGGGAGGTAGTTGTCATGAACACCTGTGGGGCTCACTCTGTCTGCGTGTTGAACTGTCAAGAAAGTCTATAAAACTGCTGCTGGCGGTCGATTCTTGATCTACAACAAGAGCTGCACAAGAGCTGCACAAGAGCTGCACAAGAGCTGCACAAGAGCTGCACATCTTTGTCTGTAGCCGTGCTGCCACTCATGTAACAACGTGAGCACCTGCGGCTTATGAATGTACTTTTTTTTTTTTCATTTGGTGTGCGCGGTTTATATTCAGATGCGCTCTATAGTCTGGAAATTACGGTAATTATTGCACCCAAACACAGGTGGGTTTCAGCTGATTGCTGCTCAGCCTTAAAAGAGCCAATCTTAGTTTTTCATTTTGTTCTGTTACTGAAGACTATTTTTGATCGAACTAACTGTTTGGAAAAAAGGGGCAGATATAATAAGATATTTTTCTTCTTTCTGCTACCTTTATATTTTGTGTGTTATCGTTTATGGGATTGTTTTGTATTGTATTTTGTAAAAAAAAAAAAAATCTAAATAAATAAAAAATCTTATTGGTTGCTTCTGGTTCTTTAACAAAGGGAGGAAAATGAGACCCACGCAGCGGGAGCGCCTTGGGTTTGCCGTTCGTGTTGTGTTTGGGCAGAACCAGAGGGGCGAAGGACACTGAGATGATCTTTTTGTTCTCCCAGCTGGTCACTCCGGTGCGGGTGATCTTCGTCAGCTGCAGAAAACACAACACGATGACACGTTTCCTCTTTAAATCCATCCACGGACAGAAGGACCAGAGAGTCCAGGTGCGCCCACCTTCTCCTCTAGGGGCATCACCAGGATGCCCCCCACCTTCAGCAGGTTCTTCATGTGGTCCTCGTGTTCTTTCTGCACGCCGGCGCCACAGTAGACCCTGTCGTAGTGACGGCTCTCTGGAGGGATCTCCAGGCAGTTTCCCACCACGAAGGACGGCTCGCAGAACTCAAACCTGCGGAGGCGAAGGAGAAACAAAACGAGCACAGATTCATTCAACTCAGGGTTTTACAATAAATAAAAAATAAATCATCTACCGGTAGTTTACAACAGGTGAGTTAAATATAACTCAACATGTGACAGATTACAAAAAGTCATTATTTATTTAACAAAACAAACAAAAGAATCAAATAAAAGAATGCATTTAAAAAAAGGCTCCCACACTTGCTGCTTCCAAAGGATCTCTGAGGTTCAGGATCATGATCAAACCTATCGATTATATCTGATCCTCAACACCTCTGATCTGGATCACACAGGTGATCGCACACCAGGGTGGAAAGACATCAGCAAGGACCTCAGAGAAGCACTGGTGGATGCTCATCAATCCGGGAAGGGTCAAAGGTCATTTGGAGACCGTCATTCTACAGAAAAAATTATTCACGAGTGGGAAACGTTAAGACAGCTGACGATCTTCTCAGTGGTGGACGTCACGGTAGATTCACCCTGAAGGTCAGACTGTGCAATGCTGAGAGAAAGGAGCTCCATCAGACTTTACAGGCCTCAGCAGGTCAAAGGTCATGGCTTGTTTCATAGCATCATGTCTCTACAAACATGGCAGCATGACTTTTATTAGGAACGTTTCATCTGAAGGAACCTCAAGACTTCTGGGACAAAACCAGCCCAAAGGACAGTCGTTTACCCAGAATGCACTGCAGCAAACAGCTCATCAGCTGTCAGCATGGTGGTGGAGGGCAGATGGTCTGGGTTCATGTCAGTCACTGAGTGGACCAGGAACTGCTCTGTAGACCAAAGGGTTCTGGAGCCAAACTTGAGTCCATCTGTCTAACAACTGAAGTTTGGACCAAACTGGGCCCAACAGAACCATGATCCCAAACACAGCAGCTGATCTGCAACAGAACGGGTCAAAAAGAACAGAACCGAGGTGCTGCAGCGGTCCAAAGTACAGGACCTGAGCCTGACCGAATCGTGTGGTGGGACCTTCAGAGAGCTGAGCAGAACCCTCAATGATCTGAAGCAACGATGGAAAGAGGAGTGGGCCAGAACTCCTCCAGAACCACATCCAACCATTAGGTCGGACAGAAAACCAGAGTTCTGCTAAAACCGGGTCTGGGTTGGACTTGGCTCGTTTTAATCGGACCTACTTGTCAAAACTGTCGCTGGTTTTGATGAAGGAGTCTAACTTCTGGTAGGCGTACTCGATCACGTCCGTGTGCAGTTCTACGCCGTGGTTCACGCCAAAAGGTCCTGGAGCGGCGAGACCAGAGAACCAGAACACTGAGCAACAGGCAGAGCAAGAAAACACAAACTTCTTCCTGATGCGTTCCACAAACACTACCCAGGATGAGTCCGACCATGGTGCTGAGGTACCCGGTCCCACTCCCCAGGTTGAGGAAGGAGAGACCCGGGTGGAGATCCAAAGCCTCCATCACCTCAGAGTAGATACACGGAGCCGACAGGTGGATGTTTCCATGGCGCCAAGCCAGGTCCTGCAGAGGACAGGAGAACATGCGGAGCGGATCAGAGCTTCTCTAAACCCCGCCCCCTCACATATCCCCGGCGCCTCTCACCTTGTAAGCGGTGTCCCGGTACTCGTCCAGGTAGTAGTCGGCCCGGTCGATGGCTCTGAAGGCTCGCTCCACCAGGTGCGAGCGGATGTAGTACGCCTCCTTCAGGTTGTCAATCAGGTCGTCGTTGTCCTCGCCGGCGCTCACAGCTCCGCCCATCCTGACAGGAAGTGACACCAACAAAACGCTCGTCATGAACGATGAGCACGGCGGCAGGAGGAACTCTGATCCCTCGCGAAGGTTAATGGAGGAAACACTCCAACATCTGTCTTCAACACAGAGTTATTAATCATCAACATCTGTCTTCAACACAGAGTTAATAATCATCAACATCTGTCTTCAACACAGCGTTAATATTCATCAACATCTGTCTTCAACACAGCGTTAATAATCATCAACATCTGTCTTCAACACAGAGTTAATAATCATCTACATCTGTCTTCAAAACAGCGTTAATATTCATCAACATCTGCCTTAGACACAGCGTTAATAATCATCAACATCTGCCTTAAACACAGCGTTAATAATCATCAACATCTGTCTTAAACACAGAGTTAATAATCATCAACATCTGTCTTAAACACAGAGTTTATAATCATCAACATCTGTCTTCACCACAGCGTTAATAATTATCAACATCTGTCTTCAACACAGAGTTTATAATCATCAACATCTGTCTTCAACACAGCGTTAATAATCATCAACATCTGTCTTAAACACAGAGTTTATAATCATCAACATCTGTCTTCAAAACAGCGTTAATAATTATCAACATCTGTCTTCAACACAGAGTTTATAATCATCAACATCTGTCTTCAACACAGCGTTAATAATCATCAACATCTGTCTTCAACACAAGAGTTAATAATTATCTACATCTGTCTTCAAAACAGCGTTAATATTCATCAACATCTGTCTTAAACACAGTTATTAATAATCAACATATGTCTTAAACATAACATTAATAATCATCAACATCTGTCTTCAACACATAGTTAACAATCATCAACATCTTTCTTCAACACAGAGTTAATAGTCATCAACATCTGTCTTCAACACATAGTTAATAATCATCAACATTTGTCTTCAACTTAGAGTTAATAATCATCAACACAGCGTTAACAATCATCAACATCGGTCTTCAACACAGCATTAATAATCATCAATATCTGTCTTAAACACAGCGTTAACAATCATCAACATCTGTCTTCAACACAGCGTTAATAATCATCAACATCTGTCTTTAACACAGCGTTAATAATCATCAACATCTGTCTTCAACACAGAGGTAATAATCATCAACATCTGTCTTCAACACAGAGTTAATAATCATCAACATCTGTCTTCAACACAGAGTTAATAATTATCAACATCTGTCTTCAACACAGCGTTAATAATCATCAACATCTGTCTTCAACAAAGCGTTAATAATCATCTAAATCTATCTTAAACACAGCGTTAAGAATCATCAACATCTGTCTTCAACACAGCGTTAATAATCATCAACATCAGTCTTCAACAGAGCGTTAATAATCATCAACATCTGTCTTCAACACAGAGTTAATAATTATCAACATCTGTCTTCAACACAGTGTTAATAATCATCAACATCTGTCTTTAACACAGCATTAATAATCATCAACATCTGTCTTCAACACAGTTTATAATCATCAACATCTTCAACACAGAGTTTATAATCATCAACATCTGTCTTCAACACAGCGTTAATATACATCAACATCTGCCTTAAACACAGCGTTAATAAAACGCTGTCTTCAACAGAGTTAATAATAATCTACATCTGTCTTCAAAACAGCGTTAATATTCATCAACATCTGTCTTAAACACAGAGTTAATCATCAACATCTGTCTTCAACACATAGTTAACAATCAACATTTGTCTTCAACTCAGAGTTAATAATCATCAACACAAGGTTAATAATCATCAACATCGGTCTTCAACACAGCATTAATAATCATCAACATCTGTCCTAAACACAGCGTTGATAATCATCAACATCTGTCTTCAACACAGCGTTAATAATCATCAACATCTGTCTTAAACACAGAGTTAATAATCATCAACATCTGTCTTCAACACAGAGTTAATAATAATCAACATCTGTCTTCAACACAGAGTTAATAATCATCAACATCTGTCTTCAACACAGAGTTAATAATCATCAACATCTGTCTTCAACACAGTGTTAATAATCATCAACATCTGTCTTCAACACAGCATTAATAATCATCAACATCTGTCTTCAACACAGCGTTAATAATCATCAACATCTGTCTTCAACACAGCGTTAACAATCATCAAAATCTATCTTAAACACAGCGTTAAGAATCATCAACATCTGTTTTCAACACAGCGTTAATATTCATCAACATCTGTCTTCAACAGCGCGTTAATAATCATCAACCTGTCTTCAACACAGAGTTAATCATTATCAACATCTGTCTTCAACACAGTGTTAATAATCATCAACATCTGTCTTTAACACAGCATTAATAATCCTCAACATCTGTCCTAAACACAGCGTTAATAATCATCAACATCTGTCTTCAACACAGAGTTTATAATCATCAACATCTGTCTTCAACACAGCATTAATAATTATCAACATCTGTCTTCAACAGAGTTTATAATCATCAACATCTGTCTTCAACACAGCGTTAATAATCATCAACATCTGTCTTCAAAACAGCGTTAATATTCATCAACATCTGCCTTAAACACAGCATTAATAATCATCAACATCTGTCTTCAACACAGAGTTAATAATCATCTACATCTGTCTTCAAAACAGTGTTAATATTCATTAACATCTGTCTTAAACACAGAGTTAATAATCATCAACATTTGTCTTCAACTCAGAGTTAATAATCATCAACACAATGTTAACAATCATCAACATCGGTCTTCAACACAGCATTAATAATCATCAACATCTGTCCTAAACACAGCGTTGATAATCATCAACATCTGTCTTCAACATAGCGTTAATAGTCATCAACATCTGTCTTAAACACAGCTTTAATAATCATCAACATCTGTCTTCAACACAGAGTTAATAATCATCAACATCTGTCTTCAACACAGAGTTAATAATCATCAACATCTGTCTTCAACACAGAGTTAATAATCATCAACATCTGTCTTCAACACAGCGTTAATAATCATCAACATCTGTCTTCAAAACAGCGTTAATATTCATCAACATCTGCCTTAAACACAGCGTTAATAATCATCAACATCTGTCTTCAAAACAGCGTTAATATTCATCAACATCTGTCTTAAACACAGTTATTAATAATCAACATCTGTCTTAAACATAACATTAATAATCATCAACATCTGTCTTCAACACATAGTTAACAATCATCAACATCTTTCTTCAACACAGAGTTAATAATCATCAATATCTGTCTTCAACAAGAGCGTTAATAATCATCAACCTCTGTCTTCAACACAGAGTTAATAATTATCAACATCCGTCTTCAACAGTGTTAATAATCATCAACATCTGTCTTCAACACAGCATTAATAATCATCAACATCTGTCTTCAACACAGAGTTTATAATCATCAACATCTGTCTTCAACACAGCGTTAATAATCATCAACATCTGTCTTAAACACAGAGTTTATAATCATCAACATCTGTCTTCACCACAGCGTTAATAATTATCAACATCTGTCTTCAACACAGAGTTTATAATCATCAACATCTGTCTTCAACACAGCGTTAATAATCATCAACATCTGTCTTAAACACAGAGTTTTTAATCATCAACATCTGTCTTCAAAACAGCGTTAATAATTATCAACATCTGTCTTCAACACAGAGTTTATAATCATCAACATCTGTCTTCAACACAGCGTTAATAATCATCAACATCTGTCTTCAACACAAGAGTTAATAATCATCTACATCTGTCTTCAAAACAGCGTTAATATTCATCAACATCTGTCTTAAACACAGTTATTAATAATCAACATATGTCTTAAACATAACATTAATAATCATCAACATCTGTCTTCAACACATAGTTAACAATCATCAACATCTTTCTTCAACACAGAGTTAATAGTCATCAACATCTGTCTTCAACACATAGTTAATAATCATCAACATTTGTCTTCAACTTAGAGTTAATAATCATCAACACAGCGTTAACAATCATCAACATCGGTCTTCAACACAGCATTAATAATCATCAATATCTGTCTTAAACACAGCGTTAACAATCATCAACATCTGTCTTCAACACAGCGTTAATAATCATCAACATCTGTCTTTAACACAGCGTTAATAATCATCAACATCTGTCTTCAACACAGAGGTAATAATCATCAACATCTGTCTTCAACACAGAGTTAATAATCATCAACATCTGTCTTCAACACAGAGTTAATAATTATCAACATCTGTCTTCAACACAGCGTTAATAATCATCAACATCTGTCTTCAACAAAGCGTTAATAATCATCTAAATCTATCTTAAACACAGCGTTAAGAATCATCAACATCTGTCTTCAACACAGCGTTAATAATCATCAACATCAGTCTTCAACAGAGCGTTAATAATCATCAACATCTGTCTTCAACACAGAGTTAATAATTATCAACATCTGTCTTCAACACCAGGGTATATGCAGGAATAATGAAGTTAATTTCAATACCTTTTCAAGACTTTTTAAAGACCTTCCAAAATAAATTCAAGACCTTATCGTCACTTTGTTTTATTAAGCAACAAATCTTTGATTTACAAAACTGCTGTTGTTTTCAATTAAATCTGTGAATCTCAAACCTACAACAGAACTGAGATACAGTGGAAAGAAAAAAGTTCAAAAGAAGAAACTGAACCACGACTAGGTTTAAGAAAATATAGCTTAGGTTACAACAAGACTCGTAGCTATTTTAAAGTAACTTGGTTGAACAATGGCGAATAAGAAATAAACACGGTTATTCTCGGCGACAGGCCTCAGCCATTCTTGAAAATCAGGCATCTCCAACCAGGAGTCCGAAAACTTGCATTTACCCATTGTTCTCACGGTCTCGCGGCAACTTACTCAAACACACAAGCTCAACTTGGAGATAAAGCAGCCGCGCATGCGCACAAGATAGGCCTAGCCGTAAAGGCTGTTGTAACCTGACACCCTAAATTTGTGCGAAGCGGTTTCCGAATCATCCGCGGTGAGGAAAACAAATATTAGTCATACATACTTTTTGCTGTCAAATTATTTAAAGCTATAACAGCAAAAAAAATAATACCTCATCAAATCGCTTTCAAGACTTTTTAATACTTTTCAAGACCCTTAATTTTCCCAAAATTGATTTATCAACTTTTAATAACTTTCAAGACCCTGCATATACTCTGAACACAGTGTTAATAATCATCAACATCTGTCTTTAACACAGCATTAATAATCATCAACATCTGTCTTCAACACAGTTTATAATCATCAACATCTTCAACACAGTTTATAATCATCAACATCTGTCTTCAACACAGCGTTAATATACATCAACATCTGCCTTAAACACAGCGTTAATAATCATCAACATCTGTCTTCAACAGAGTTAATAATAATCTACATCTGTCTTCAAAACAGCGTTAATATTCATCAACATCTGTCTTAAACACAGAGTTAATCATCAACATCTGTCTTCAACACATAGTTAACAATCAACATTTGTCTTCAACTCAGAGTTAATAATCATCAACACAAGGTTAATAATCATCAACATCGGTCTTCAACACAGCATTAATAATCATCAACATCTGTCCTAAACACAGCGTTGATAATCATCAACATCTGTCTTCAACACAGCGTTAATAATCATCAACATCTGTCTTAAACACAGAGTTAATAATCATCAACATCTGTCTTCAACACAGAGTTAATAATAATCAACATCTGTCTTCAACACAGAGTTAATAATCATCAACATCTGTCTTCAACACAGAGTTAATAATCATCAACATCTGTCTTCAACACAGTGTTAATAATCATCAACATCTGTCTTCAACACAGCATTAATAATCATCAACATCTGTCTTCAACACAGCGTTAATAATCATCAACATCTGTCTTCAACACAGCGTTAACAATCATCAAAATCTATCTTAAACACAGCGTTAAGAATCATCAACATCTGTTTTCAACACAGCGTTAATATTCATCAACATCTGTCTTCAACAGCGCGTTAATAATCATCAACCTGTCTTCAACACAGAGTTAATCATTATCAACATCTGTCTTCAACACAGTGTTAATAATCATCAACATCTGTCTTTAACACAGCATTAATAATCCTCAACATCTGTCCTAAACACAGCGTTAATAATCATCAACATCTGTCTTCAACACAGAGTTTATAATCATCAACATCTGTCTTCAACACAGCATTAATAATTATCAACATCTGTCTTCAACAGAGTTTATAATCATCAACATCTGTCTTCAACACAGCGTTAATAATCATCAACATCTGTCTTCAAAACAGCGTTAATATTCATCAACATCTGCCTTAAACACAGCATTAATAATCATCAACATCTGTCTTCAACACAGAGTTAATAATCATCTACATCTGTCTTCAAAACAGTGTTAATATTCATTAACATCTGTCTTAAACACAGAGTTAATAATCATCAACATTTGTCTTCAACTCAGAGTTAATAATCATCAACACAATGTTAACAATCATCAACATCGGTCTTCAACACAGCATTAATAATCATCAACATCTGTCCTAAACACAGCGTTGATAATCATCAACATCTGTCTTCAACATAGCGTTAATAGTCATCAACATCTGTCTTAAACACAGCTTTAATAATCATCAACATCTGTCTTCAACACAGAGTTAATAATCATCAACATCTGTCTTCAACACAGAGTTAATAATCATCAACATCTGTCTTCAACACAGAGTTAATAATCATCAACATCTGTCTTCAACACAGCGTTAATAATCATCAACATCTGTCTTCAAAACAGCGTTAATATTCATCAACATCTGCCTTAAACACAGCGTTAATAATCATCAACATCTGTCTTCAAAACAGCGTTAATATTCATCAACATCTGTCTTAAACACAGTTATTAATAATCAACATCTGTCTTAAACATAACATTAATAATCATCAACATCTGTCTTCAACACATAGTTAACAATCATCAACATCTTTCTTCAACACAGAGTTAATAATCATCAATATCTGTCTTCAACAAGAGCGTTAATAATCATCAACCTCTGTCTTCAACACAGAGTTAATAATTATCAACATCCGTCTTCAACAGTGTTAATAATCATCAACATCTGTCTTCAACACAGCATTAATAATCATCAACATCTGTCCTAAACACAGCGTTAATAATCATCAACATCTGTCTTCAACACAGAGTTTATAATCATCAACATCTGTCTTCAACACAGCGTTAATAATTATCAACATCTGTCTTCAACACAGAGTTTATAATCATCAACATCTGTCTTCAACACAGCGTTAATAATCATCAACATCTGTCTTCAAAACAGCGTTAATATTCATCAACATCTGCCTTAAACACAGCATTAATAATCATCAACATCTGTCATAAACACAGCGTTGATAATCATCAACATCTGTCTTCAACACAGCATTAATAATCATCAACATCTGTCTTAACACAGCGTTAATAATCATCAACATCTGTCTTCAACACAGAGTTAATAATCATCAACATCTGTCTTCAACACAGAGTTAATAATCATCAACATCTGTCTTCAACACAGAGTTAATAATCATCAACATCTGTCTTCAACACAGATTTAATAATCATCAACATCTGTCTTCAACACAGCATTAATAATCATCAACATCTGTCTTCAACACAGCGTTAATAATCATCAAAATCTATCTTAAACACAGCGTTAAGAATCATCAACATCTGTCTTCAACACAGCGGTAATAATCATCAAAATCTATCTTAAACACAGCGTTAATAATCATCAACATCTGTCTTAAACACAGCGTTAATAATCATCAACATCTGTCTTCAACATAGAGTTAATAATTATCAACATCTGTCTTCAACACAGTGTTAATAATCATCAACATCTGTCTTTAACACAGCATTAATAATCATCAACATCTGTCCTAAAAACAGCGTTAATAATCATCAACATCTGTCTTCAACACATCGTTAATAATCATCAACATCTGTCTTCAACACATAGTTAATAATCATCAACATCTTTCTTCAACACAGAGTTAATAATCATCAACATCTGTCTTCAACACATAGTTAATAATCATCAACATCTTTCTTCAACACAGAGTTAATAATCATCAACATTTGTCTTCAACTCAGAGTTAACAGTCATCAACATAGAGTTAACAGTCATCAACATCGGTCTTCAACACAGCATTAATAATCATCAACATCTGTCCTAAACATAGCGTTGATAATCATCAACATCTGTCTTCAACACAGCGTTAATAATCATCAACATCTGTCTTCAACACAGTTAATGATCATCAACATCTGTCTTAAACATAGCGTTAATCATCAACATCTGTCTTCAACACAACGTTAATCATCAACACCTGTCTTCAACACAGCATTAATAATCATCAACATCTGTCTTCAACACAGCGTTCTGTCTTAAACACAGCGTTAATAATCATCAACATCTGTCTTCAACACAGCGTTAATCATCAACATCTGTCTACAATACAGCATTAATAATCATCAACATCTGTCTTCAACACAGCGTTAATGATCATCAACATCTGTCTTCAACACAGTGTTAATAATCATCAACATCTGTCTTCAACACAGCATTAATAATCATCAACATCTGTCTTCAACACAGCGTTAATAATCATCAACATCTGTCCTAAACACAGCGTTAATAATCATCAACATCTGTCTTCAACACAACGTTAATAATCATCAATATCTGTCTTCAACACAGCGTTAATAATCATCAACATCTATCTTAAACACAGAGTTAATAATCAACATCTGTCTTAAACACAGCGTTAATAATCATCAACATCTGTCTTCAACACAGCGTTAATAATCATCAACATCTGTCTTCAACAGTGTTAATAATCATCAACATCTGTCTTCAACAGTGTTAATAATCATCAACATCTGTCTTCAACACAGAGTTAATAATCATCAACATCTGTCTTCAACACAGCGTTAATAATCATCAACATCTGTCTTCAACACAGCGTTAATAATCATCAACATCTGTCTTCAACACAGCGTTAATAATCATCAACATCTGTCTTCAACACAGAGTTAATAATCATCAACATCTGTCTTCAACACAGCGTTAATAATTATCAACATCTGTCTTCAACACAGAGTTTATAATCATCAACATCTGTCTTCAACACAGCGTTAATAATCATCAACATCTGTCTTCAAAACAGCGTTAATATTCATCAACATCTGCCTTAAACACAGCATTAATAATCATCAACATCTGTCATAAACACAGCGTTGATAATCATCAACATCTGTCTTCAACACAGCATTAATAATCATCAACATCTGTCTTAACACAGCGTTAATAATCATCAACATCTGTCTTCAACACAGAGTTAATAATCATCAACATCTGTCTTCAACACAGAGTTAATAATCATCAACATCTGTCTTTAACACAGAGTTAATAATCATCAACATCTGTCTTCAACACAGATTTAATAATCATCAACATCTGTCTTCAACACAGCATTAATAATCATCAACATCTGTCTTCAACACAGCGTTAATAATCATCAAAATCTATCTTAAACACAGCGTTAAGAATCATCAACATCTGTCTTCAACACAGCGGTAATAATCATCAAAATCTATCTTAAACACAGCGTTAATAATCATCAACATCTGTCTTAAACACAGCGTTAATAATCATCAACATCTGTCTTCAACATAGAGTTAATAATTATCAACATCTGTCTTCAACACAGTGTTAATAATCATCAACATCTGTCTTTAACACAGCATTAATAATCATCAACATCTGTCCTAAAAACAGCGTTAATAATCATCAACATCTGTCTTCAACACATCGTTAATAATCATCAACATCTGTCTTCAACACATAGTTAATAATCATCAACATCTTTCTTCAACACAGAGTTAATAATCATCAACATCTGTCTTCAACACATAGTTAATAATCATCAACATCTTTCTTCAACACAGAGTTAATAATCATCAACATTTGTCTTCAACTCAGAGTTAACAGTCATCAACATAGAGTTAACAGTCATCAACATCGGTCTTCAACACAGCATTAATAATCATCAACATCTGTCCTAAACATAGCGTTGATAATCATCAACATCTGTCTTCAACACAGCGTTAATAATCATCAACATCTGTCTTCAACACAGTTAATGATCATCAACATCTGTCTTAAACATAGCGTTAATCATCAACATCTGTCTTCAACACAACGTTAATCATCAACACCTGTCTTCAACACAGCATTAATAATCATCAACATCTGTCTTCAACACAGCGTTCTGTCTTAAACACAGCGTTAATAATCATCAACATCTGTCTTCAACACAGCGTTAATCATCAACATCTGTCTACAATACAGCATTAATAA
>JBBPBX010092207.1:0-13781 GCA_038048925.1 Garcialebias charrua
TACTTGTATTTTAGACGAAACTAGAGTGAACCCCTCTTAGTTTATCTCCCTAAACGTGGTCCGATTTGAGTGAGGCTGACGCCTACACGTCCGTCGGAGGCCCGGCAACAACATATCCAAAAATTGTGAGTCTGGAACGAGTAGAAAAAAAATGGCTCCCAAATTTTCATTCAAAGTGCTTTGTAGGTCGTAAGTACTTAAGAGGATCTTTTGGGTGGGTTTTCAGGACAATATTTTTTTCTAAAACCGCTGAGTATAAAATGACACCAGATTCTTATTCGGGGTCT
This sequence comes from Garcialebias charrua, assembly GCA_038048925.1. Classification (NCBI taxonomy): domain Eukaryota; kingdom Metazoa; phylum Chordata; class Actinopteri; order Cyprinodontiformes; family Rivulidae; genus Garcialebias; species Garcialebias charrua. Next base: position 288 of record JBBPBX010092207.1, read on the forward strand.
CTCCAGCATCCCACACTGCGATTTTGGGGTCTCTACGCCCAACGGCTGGGGACTTGTGGACAATTGTCCCCTGGTGTCCGACGAGACGCTCGTTAACCCCCTAAACGAGGTTGGCCGTGCACGTACGTGCACAAAATCAGAACATGTTGTTCGTGGACTCAAGACAAATCCATTGGCGTCTGCCGCGTCTTTCTACGTGCCTCGGAAGCCGAGATCTGACCTTAAGGAGCTCGTTCGCAATAACCGGATTTTCTAGTCTATAAGGACTTATACTCAGTTTTCTTCAGGATTAAGCTAACTACTTAAAATTCACAGGGCATGTTAAGTATGACCACCTGAAGGTGCGTGCACAGTTTCGTGTCCGTGCGTTGACCACAGCGTGCACGGTAACCACGTACATTACACATGTTAAGTCAACGGAGGCCGTGAATTAAGACAACTCTACGGCAAGCCGAGTGTCATGGCAAGCACGTACAGAAATGAGAGAGAGCTCGTTGGACTCACATTAATCAGAGCTTTACGTCGGTATCAAGATCATCCTCGTAGGTGGTTCGTAAGAGAAGCTGTGAGGCGAAAGGCACTTGTCACAACTCCCAGAGAAGGCCTCAAAAGTTTAAAAAATCCATAACTCCCTTTAGGAAAAAGCCATCCACTCCAAACTCGGTACACAAGTAGAGCAAGTACGAAGGAAGAGTTATGCAGAATTTTGTGCACGTACGTGCACGTGCACGTGCGCAGGAGGCCCCGCGAGTTTAACACTTTTGTGCGTTTTACGGGTCTCAGGAAGCACACACAGACGTGGGAGGGGTCTCTCTGAATTGCCCTTGAGCAGACCTTTCAAACGATGCCTTGGATGACTTTGTACGACTTTCCTACGCGAAGCTGTGACCAAATTTGCACTCATTTTTTCTCTATAATAACGCCTCATGAAAAATTTGAGGCCTACTGGTAAAAAAACGTCATAACTTCCGTTAGGATAAAGATATTTTCTTACAACTTGGTACAGTTATAGAGCCAATACAAAGGAAGAGTTATGCAGAATTTTGTGCACGTACGTGCACGTGCACGTGCGCAGGAGGCCCCGCGAGTTTAACACTTTTGTGCGTTTTACGGGTCTCAGGAAGCACACACAGACGTGGGAGGGGTCTCTCTGAATTGCCCTTGAGCAGACCTTTCAAACGATGCCTTGGATGACTTTGTACGACTTTCCTACGCGAAGCTGTGACCAAATTTGCACTCATTTTTTCTCTATAATAACGCCTCATGAAAAATTTGAGGCCTACTGGTAAAAAAACGTCATAACTTCCGTTAGGATAAAGATATTTTCTTACAACTTGGTACAGTTATAGAGCCAATACAAAGGAAGAGTTATGCAGAATTTTGTGCACGTACGTCACGTGCACGTGCGCAGGAGGCCCCGCGAGTTTAACGCTTTTGTGCGTTTTACGGGTCTCAGGAAGCACGCACAGATGTGGGAGGGGTCTCTCTGAATTGCCCTTGAGCAGACCTTTCCAACGATGCCTTGGATGACTTTGTACGACTTTTCTACGCGAAGCTGTGACCAAATTTGCACTCATTTTTTCTCTATGATAAGGGCTGATTCAAAATTCGAGCCTTAACGATTAAAAAAATTCATATCTTCCTTTAGGAATAAGCCATCAACTCCAACCTTGGTACAGTTATAGAGCCAGTACTAAGGAAGAGTTATGCAGAATTTTGTGCATGTACGTGCACGTGCACGCGCTCAGGAGGCCCCGCAAGTTTAACCACATTTTGGGGTTTTGCGGGTCCCAGAAAGCACGCACAGTGGTGAGACAGGTCTCTCTGAGTAGCCCTTGAGCAGATCTTTCCAACAGTACCTTGGATGACTTTGTACGACCTTCCTATCCAAAGCTGTGGGCCAAAATGCACTCGTCAACCTGTAACTAAGGCCTCAGAAGGCCGTAGTATATAAATATTTATTACTACCTCCAGAAACAACCAAACTACTTCGAATTCTTAGGGTGTCTTCATCTCGGAGTACTTATGTAACTCTGAAAATTTTGTGTCCCTAGCTGCTTTCCTCTATGAATTACGGGCATTTATATATTGGCCTGACCTTTTGACCTTTATAGGTTGGAGGGCCGGTTGAGGCACTTAGGAACGTTGCAAAGGGCTGAAACTCACAGGTCTTGATCAGCGTATCACCCTGACTGCGTTCTGTGCTTTTGGGGTCAAAAGCTCCTGTCCCTCAGGAGTCCTGGCTGAATGGTGTTGAAAGTTCTGGAGAAATGAAAGAACATGATCCTCACAGTACTTCCAGGTTGCTCCAGGTGGGTCAGAGCTCGGTGCTGGAGGTAGATGATGACATCATCCACCCTGATGCCAGGCTGGTAGGCAAACTGCAATGGATCCAATGAAGACCTCACCTGGTGGCATCGATGATTGAGGACCAGCCTCTCGAATGTCTTCATCAGAGGTGATGTCAGAGCCACCGGCCTGCAGCTGCTAAGGTCCTTCGGATGTTTGGTCTTGGTCACAGCTATCAGTACCACAGCTATAGGAGGTCTTTTATAGCTGTGGTACCTTCTCTAGCTTCAGGCTCAGATTGAACATGAATCCCATGATGCCACACAGCTGATCTATGCAACACCTCAGGAGCCTGGAGCTGATACCATCTGGACCTGCAACCTTCCGCACCTTGATCTTCCTCAGCTCATTCCTCACCTGGAGTGTTAAGAGGGACAAGATAGAGGAGGAGGAGGAAGACTGTGAGATGGAGTCCTCTGGAGTGAGTGGGGATGATGATGGTCAGGAGCTGTGAGGTGTGAAGTCCTGAAAAGAGAAGCCAGCAGAGGGTGGAGAGGGTGGTGTCAGCAGAGGAGACTGGGCTGGGGGAGGGGTGGGTGAATGATCAAACTTGTTAAAATGCTGGTTCAGGTCGTTCACCCATCCCAAGTCCCCCACAGCCTCTGGGTTTGGTTTGTGGCCTGATATTGTCTTCAGACTCAGTTGATCCTCCATATATTTTCTATAGGTGTTCTTTCCATCCCTGATCTTCCTCCTCAGTTCCTTCTGCACAGCTCTCAGTTCCTCCTTGTTTCCTGATTTAAAGGCTCTCTTCTTCTCCTTGAGAAGAGCCTTTATTTCAGGGTTGATCCAGGGTTTGTTGTTGGAGAAACACCGTACTTTCCTGGTAGGGTACAGTGTTCTCCACACAGAAGTTAATGTAGTCCGTGACAATCTGTGATGCTGTCAACATCGTCCCCATGAGACACACAAAGTTTTTCCCACATAGCGGAGCTGAAGCAGTCCCTCAGAACCTCTTCAGTCTCCTCAGACCATCTCTTCACTCTGCGTGTCACAACCGGTTCACTGCATACGAGGGGTTCATAGACAGGTTGGAGATGAACCAGATTGTGGTCTGAGGGAGGGAGGGAGAGGTGATGACCTGTATGTGTTTTTTGTGTTGGCATACAGTAGATCCAGTGTTTTGTTATCTATGGTGTGGCAGGTGACATACTGGGTGAAGGTTGGAAGAGTGGAGGACAGGGAGACATGATTAAACTCTCTTGATACCAGGAAAAAGGCCTGTGAGTGATGTGTTTGGAGTCTACTGGTGATTGAATGGAGAACATCACAGGCTGCAGCAGCGTTAGCAGAGAGGGGACATACACAGAAATCACAATCATGTCTGAAAATTCCCTTGGGAGCTGGTAAGGCCTCATGCTAACAGCTAACAGTTGAATGTCCTTACTGCAGAGCAGGGGCGGAGTGGGACAACTTTTCAGCCCGGGAGTTTAATGGCCAAGAGTGGCCCATTTTTTCACATTATAAAAATATTAGGCAAAAATGTAGCCTATAATTTTTCTTAATTGCAATACAATCAACAACATTTTTTTTGTTATAATTTTTTGTTACATTTTGTTACAATTCAGCAAATCAGGTGGGGAAAAAAAACTAAATTAGTTGACTTAAAAAACAGAAAAAGATAAGTCAATTCTTTGTTGCTCTTTCCATATCAGACTCAAAGATAACTGAAAAACTCAAAACGTAATTTTGTTGGCTTGAACATTGGCCAGCTGTCATGAGAAGTTTGCACTAAATACAGTGACAAAAAGATAAACCATAAAACTATTTTACAATTAAAATATTAAATTTGAGGCCAGATAAAATGTCAATGAGACCAGATTTGGCCCATGGGCCTCGAGTTTGACATGTGATCAGCATCAGTAAGGGCCTAAGAAGTGCACTAGTTTCTGCCACCATATTTGTTACTTTGTCATTGTCAATGGACATAAGAAGTTCTTTCTATGCCTCCAAATGCTCCTGGTTAAGTGTGCTTCGTAGTCTATTCTTGATTAACTTGAGAGAAGAGAAGCTTCTTTCACATGCAACCTGAGACAATGAAAGGGTCAACAAATATTTGTATGCCAGCCCTATAACTGGGTTATAGGGCTGTATATAATCTGTGAAAAGGTTATACTGTGTCAATATAAGGTAAACACAGATAACACAGTTTCTGCAAGAAGAACAAGCCCTGCTTTCAAGTTCAAGCTCTGGTTCAACTGAGCCCTCCTGGCCACCCTGTTCCATCTCAGTACCTGACAGTGGACTCTTCCAGAGGGGACTTCTTGAGCATATCCCACTGGGATGCTGGACTGGACAGCTTTGTGTGTAAAGTACTCACTGTGGCTCTCTCATCAAATCTAAGCAGATTTTTGCTGATTTCTTGAAGTGCTGAGCTCTTGAGTCCTTTAAGCCTTATCTCTGAAAAGTTTTTAGGGTCAAGACAAGCAAAATCAGAGACAAGTTTGGCATTGGTTGCAATATGTATGCATATGCATGAGTTTATTTTTATTTGTCTATTAAATGTGTTGCTTTAACATTTTTCTGTCTCCTGTTTTCACTTCACCTCATGCATTTCTGCCTCATTACGTAAATAAGGACTTGTGTGGATTTAAAAAAAAAATTTAATTACAAAACACAAGTCATCTAAGAGTAAAAGTAAAAACAAAAAAAAAATATATAGGCCTACCGGTATTTTAAGCACAGTAAAATGTAAAATTATGAATTAAAATATATAATTTGTTGGAACTAAGCTGGAAGAAAAAAACATGATGGTCAATTATTTTAAAACATGAGATAAAGTTCTAAAAAAGCCAAGTCTGGTCCTCTGGACATTCAAAAAACAAAACAAAACAAAGCAAAAAATGTCCAGAGGACCAGACTTAGCTTTTTTAGATTTTTCTACCTGGATTATTGAGCATGCATCAGGGTATGAGTTCTCTTTTAATTTAAATTGTCCTTTGACGTTTATTTATTTATTGGTCAATTTATATATTTCTGCTTTTATTTTTAATTAAGCTATGTCCGTTTAGGTCCCACTTGACTTTCATGCATGTTTAGTGACATAGTACAACGTTGTGACATTAGCTTAATTTATTATGCTAGTTTTTAATTTTTATCATTACCTGTTGCTTCTTCTGTCTGTCTCTTTGACAAAATGTCTGTAAGCTTTGCACATTTGGCAGCTTCCTCCTGTAACGCCTTTCTTTTCTTCAACCTGACTTTTTCAGCTCCACCTGCCTCTTCCTGTCCATTTTTATTGCTAATTAGCAGTTTGGACTCCGCGCTGCTCCATCACCTGATGTTTTGGAAAATACGTGCTTTGGTCCTGGGTTGGACTCAACCAACGGTGAACTTTCAGGGGTGTTTTTTATCAAATGGTAGCTCCCAAGCTGCCGGCCCAGTGCGGCGCAGTCTCTTAAAGGGATCAGCGCTTTAAGAGGCTGCATGCTGCAGTCTCTTAAAGTGATCAGCGCTGTCCCTCCCTTTAAGAGGCTACAGTCAGGGACAAGTCAATATTGAGCAGATTTATTCAACCGTCATCATTTTCCCCGTGCGCCTATCGGCCCATTCATGACGCGGCCCATCGGGATTTCTCCCGAACCTCCCGATGGCCACTCCGCCCTTGCTGCAGAGTGATTCTTTGATGGTTAAATGTCCAGAGTTACACCATCTATCATTCACAAACATAGCCAGACCCCCTTCTCTCTTCTTACTCTCTCCTTCATTCTGTCAGCTCGGCGTAAATGAAAGATGAACCAAGTTTATGTGAGCATCTGGAGTTAGCGCTGTTAGCCACGTCTCCGTCAGGCAGATGAGGCTGGTCTCTCGGTAGCTCCTTTGATGTCTAGTTAGCCCCGATATTTTGTCCACTTTGTTATGAAGAGACCTCACATATCCTATAATAATGGATAGGATGACAGGTCTCTACCTTCTGCCCTGGTTGTGACATCCGATTCACGCCCGTCTCCCTCGTCGCTTCTTCCGCAGGTCACGGGAGATATCGGGTTGTTCAGCAGGGGGACGCACCACAGAGCTACCTAATGCTAGCAACTGGTCCTGGGTGTGAACAATGGGAGCATGCTCACTCATGCCTTCTCTGGATGAAAAAGCCGTAAAAAAGGAAAATAAAAAGAGAACTGTCCATAGAAAAGTCAGTTCCATAGTTGGTGCAAAAGATTAGGACAACATAAACACACAGCACTCCTAATAAACTAAAGAAAACCAGAAAAATCACAGAGTACGAGTAGAGCTGCTGAGACTGGCTGCATGCTCTTGCGGCGCTGTAAGAGAAATGATTAAATGAATACATGAGCTCTCTAAAAAATATAATTTTGAAATAAAGTTATTTTAATGGAGAAATCAGTCTAACAAATAAAAGATCTCGGATACAAGCGGCTGAAATGAGTTTTCTCCGCAGGGTGGCTGGACTCTCCCTTAGAGATAGGGTGAGAAGCTCGGTCATCCGGGAGGGACTCGGAGTAGAGCCGCTGCTTCTCCACATCGAGAGGAGCCAGTTGAGGTGGCTCGGGCATCTGGTTAGGATGCCTCCTGGACGCCTCCCTGGTGAGGTGTTCCGGGCATGTCCCACCGGGAGGAGACCCAGAGGAAGACCCAGGATACGCTGGAGGGACTATGTTTCTCGGCTGGCCTGGGAACGCCTTGGGATTCCCCCAGAGGAGCTGCTCCAAGTGGCTGGGGAGAGGGAAGTCTGGGCCTCCCTACTTAGGCTGCTACCCCCGCGACCCGACCCCGGATAAGCGGAAGAAAATGGATGGATGGATGGATGAAATAAAAAAAATGTATTTAAGTTATTTTGTGCAGTACAAAATACACATTTGGTATATATTTTTTTAGATATAAAATTACAATACATAATTTGATTGCACTGAAAAGTTATGGAGATGGTTAAATATTTGTATGACTATATCTGACTCAAGTCTTGCCTAAAATGTTTTTTTTTTTTCATAAATATATTGAAAACACTAAAATGACAAATATAAACTACAGAAAAGCTCACGCTTCCTTACAAATCCCCTTTGGTCCAAATGGTTCAGGTTAAAGTTTTTGTATAATGCTTCATTAGAGAACACTGTGAACTTTGACTAAGAACATGGACACAGTGTATAGTGTTATGACTATACTATACTGTGTAATTGTGTATGTGGTGGTGGGTGGTAAGAGTTATTGTGCATTTATCATTATCGAGGTGAACTGGTCAATATATCGTGATATTGATTTTAGGCCATATTACCCATATCTACATACGTCCAAAAGGTGAAAATCAAAGTCAAAGTCAAAGTCAACTTTATTGTCAGAACTGCAATATGCCATATGCCATAAAAATAATAATTCAGATTTATAAAACCGTGTGCACGCACACCTTCAAGCAATTGTCCTTTATCACTGCTACACCTCAGTTTGCACACAAGTCCCGCCTCAGGTTCTACCTTCTACATTCCCACACTCAACCACAAACAGTCAATGCAAAGTATCTCATGAATGTTAAGGTGTAATTAAATGAGTCAGCTGATCAATGTCAACAAAACTGATTGGCTAGCTCAGACATGCTCCATCATGCGTCTGGAGGATGACGGGTGCTGACTACTGCTTACATGAACAGATTGTCCATAATTTACATATTTTCCCTCATTTTGCAGGTATACAGATGTTTAGAGCAATCTCAAAGACTTTTTCTCAAAAACTCGGCTTCAAATTTCTTTTGTCTCAGAGACTGTAGGACGTTAAAAAACAATAGCTAAAATTAAATAACCTAACCATTACTCCAAAGAGGGAGGCCAAGAAGGCGATTGATGGTTGGATGGAGATGTGTGAACTTTTAAGATTTAAGTTGGCTCAGAAGCTCTTTTGTATTTGAAAGGTCCTTATGGTTCAACAGCAGAAGTATAATACTGTTAAAGCTTATGATAAAGTGAATCTAAAATGTAAGTTTGATTATTAAGTTAAATTACATATCTCAAATAGGTATTTTGACTAGTCAAAATATAATTAGAGATATCTTAAAAAACAAATGACTAGTCATTATTCAATTTTAGGTAACTGGAATGTAAGTGTTGTGAATCAAATTTTATGTTAAAATGGCTTGCCATTGCCAGGTGAGGGACCAGACAAAGTGCAACCCAAAGACCCCAATGATGAGTTCAATTAATGGAATCAATGTTCCCTCGCCCGGACGTAGGTCACCGGGGCCCCACTCTGGAGCCAGGCCCGGAGGTGGGGCACGTTGGCAAGCGCCTGGTGGTCGGGCTTTTACCCATGGAGCTCGGCCAGGCACAGCCCGAAGAGGAGACGTGGGTCCCCCTTCTCATGGGCTCACCACCTATGGGAGGGGCCAAAGGGGTCAGGTGCAATGTGGGATGGGTGGTGGCCGAGGGCGGGGACCCTGGCGGTCTGATCCTCGGCTACAGAAGTTGGCCATTGGGACATGGAATGTCACCTCTCTGGTGGGGAAGGAGCCTGAGCTAGTGTGTGAGGTTGAGAGGTTCCAACTAGAAATAGTCGGACTCACCTCAACACATAGCTCTGGCTCTGGAACCAGTTTCCTTGAGAGGGGTTGGACACTCTTCCACTCTGGAGTTGCCCCTAGTGAGAGGTGCCCAGCAGGAGTGGGCATACTTGTTGTCCCCCATCTTGGTACCTGTACGTTGAGGTTCACCCCGGTGAACGAGAGGGTAGCCTCCCTTCGCCAACGTGTGGGGGGACGGGCTCTGACTATTGTTTGTGCATATGCGCCAAACGGCAGCACAGATTACCTACCCTTTTTGGAGTCATTGGAGGGGTATTGGAGAGTGCGCCTCCTGGGGACTCCCTTGTTCTACTGGGGGACTTCAACGCTCACGTGAGCAATGACAGTGAGACCTGGAAGGGTGTGGTTGGGAGGAATGGCCTCCCTGATCTGAACCCTAGTGGTGTTCTGTTATTGGACTGCTGTGCTCGTCATGGATTGTTCATAACGAACATCATGTTCAGGCATAAGGGTGTACATATGTGCTCTTGGCACCAGGACACCCTAGGTCGCATTTCGATGATCGACTTTGTTGTCGTCTCATCTGATCTACGGCCGCATGTCCTGGACACTCGGGTGAAGAGAGGGGCGGAGCTTTCCACTGACCACTACCTGGTGGTGAGTTGGCTCCGATGGTGGAGGAGGATGCCGGTCAGGCCTGGCAGACCCAAACGTTTGTGAGGGTCTGCTGGGAACGTCTGGCAGAGTCTCCCGTAAGACGGAGCTTTAACTCCCACCTTCGGGAAAGCTTTGAACACGTTCCGAGGGAGGCGGGGGACATTGAGTCTGAGTGGGCCATGTTCTGCGCCTCTATAGTTGAGGCAGCTTATCAGAGTTGTGGCCGCAAGGTTGTTGGTGCCTGTCGTGGTGGCAACCCTCGAACCCGGTGGTGGACACCGACAGTGAGGGATGCTATCAAGCTGAAAAAGGAGTCCTATTGGGCCTTTTTGGCCTGTGGGACCCTTAAACACTCCAGAAGCAGCAGATAGGTACTGACAGTCCAAGCGGCATGCGGCTTAGGTGGTTTCTGAGGCAAAAACTCGGGCATGGGAGGAGTTTGGAGAGGCCATGAAGAATGACTTCCGTACGGCTTCGAGGCGATTCTGGTCCACCATCCGGCATCTCAGGGGGGGAAAGCGGTACGCGACCAACACCATTTATGGTGGGGATGGCGTGCTGTTGACCTCAACTCAGGATGTTGTGAGTCGGTGGGCGGAATACTTCGAAGACCTCCTCAATCCTACTGGCACGTCTTCCACTGAGGAAGCGGAGCCTGGGGACTTTGGGTCGGGCTCCGAGGAGGTTAAAAAGCTCCGCGGCGGCAGGGCTCTGGGGGTGGATGAGATTCACCCAGAGTTCCTTAAGGCTCTGGATGTTGTGGGGTTGTGTTGGCTTACGCGACTCTGCAATATCGCGTGGACATCGGGGGCAGTTCCCTTGGATTGGCAGACTGGAGTGGTGGTCCCCCTATTCAAAAAGGGGGACCGTAGGGTGTGTTACAACTATAGGGGGATCACACTCTTAAGCCTCCCTGGTAAGGTCTATTCAGGGGTTCTGGAGAGGAGGGTCCGTCGGATAGTCAAACCTCGGATTCTTGAGGAGCAGTGTGGTTTTCGTGCTGGTCGTGGAACACTGGACCAGCTCTACACCCTCAGTAGGGTCCTGGAGGGCGCGTGGGAGTTTAACCAACCAGTTTACATGTGCTTTATGGACTTAGAAAAAGCATTTGATCGCGTCCCTCGGGGGGTTCTGTGGGGATACTCCGGGAGTATGGGGTACCAGGCCCATTGATATGGGCTGTTAGGTCCCTGTACGACCGATGTCAGATTTTGGTCCGTATTACCGGCAAAAAGTCAGGTTCATTTACAGTGAGAGTTGGACTCTGCCAAGGTTGCCCTTTGTCACTGATTCTGTTCATAACTTTTACGGACAGAATTTCTAGGCGCAACCAAGATCCGTTTTGGCGACCTTAGAATCGCTTCTCTGTTTTTTGCAGATGATATGGTCCTATTGGCTTCATCAGATCGTGATCTACAGCTTTCGCTGGAGTGGTTTGCAGCCAAGTGTGATACGGCCGGGATGAGGATCAGTTCCTCCAAATCCGAGGCCATGGTCTTGAGCCGGAAAAGGGTAGCATGCCCTCTCCGGGTCGGGGAGGAGGTCCTGCCCCAAGTGGAGGAGTTTAAGTATCTCGGGGTCTTGTTCACGAGTGAGGGAAAACTGGAGCATGAGATCGATAGGCGGATAGGTGCAGCATCCGCAATGAAGCGGACGCTGTACCGGTCTGTCATGGTGAAGAGAGAGCTGCGTCGAAAGGCAAAGCTCTCAATTTACCGATCGACCTATGTTCCCACCCTAATCTATGGTCATGAGCTTTGGGTTGTGACCGGAAGAACGAGATCTCGGATACAAGCGGCTGAAATGAGTTTTCTCCGCAGGGTGTCTGGACTCTCCCTTAGAGATAAGGTGAGAAGCTCAGTCATCCGGGAGGGACTCGGAGTAGAGCCGTTGCTTCTCCACATCGAGAGGAGCCAGTTGAGGTGGCTCAGGCATCTGGTTAGGATGCCTCCTGGACACCTCCCTGGTGAGGTGTTCCGGGCATGTCCCACCGGGAGGAGACCCAGAGGAAGACCCAGGACACGCTGGAGGGACTATGTTTCTCGGCTAACCTGGGAACGCCTGGGGATTCCCCCAGAGGAGCTGCTCCAAGTGGCTGGGGAGTGGGAAATCTGGGCCTCACTACTTAAGCTGCTACCCTCGCGACCCAACCCCGGATAAGCGGAAGAAAATGGATGGATGGATGGATGGCTTGCCATAAACTGTCATTAAACAGGGGTTTAGGCCTCCGTTTCCAGTTGTCCCACACTTAAAATGCTTTTATTGTGAGCATTACTCTGCCCTCTGTCAACAAAAGGGATTATCAGTGTACAATGACCAATCGTAAGACTGACAACTTCTGCATGTAACCAGCTGTTTTGATTGTCATCATTAACTTGTTTACCCACCATGTGGAGGCACTGTTTATATGGTTGAGTTTACCTGAACTGCTTAAACTGAAGAAGTCTCTTGAAAAAGAGGTGAAACATTACATTAAAGAATCTGTCCAGAAAACTTACTCAGTCTTATTTTATTTACCTGAATTACTGAGATACATCAGGAAATTAATAAAGGTTTACATTTAAAGTGTAATTAACACTTTGTACTAAAACATGATGCACTATAGAGAAAAGATGCAGCTGGAATTGATTGTATTTCTTTTAACAGGGCCAACAACATCAAAACAAAAACAGCAGATTGACTCAAGGTATTTGTGAAACTATTGGTTTTATTTTAACAATTATAATTGTTCATGGAAGCTTTATATGTTTTAGACTGTTGGCATATTTTTCTCTATGGGTAACTTTAATGCTAGTTATATTATTTTGTAAGTACAAGAATAGCATATGTGTTTGCACATATGCATATTTGTTATACTGAGAGGTGTGGTGTGGAAAAGAGGAGACATCAATTGGGTTTTGCTGTGCAACAAACACGTCTGGTTTAATGTTTTCAGGCATCAAAGACAACATCAGCTCCCAACATGGCATGCCTTCAATCAGAGACTCTTCCCCACTTAGCAGTCCACTCCTATATATATACCCAGTCAGACCCGCCTTCAATTCAGATTGGCCAGTCATCTCAGCCTTCCAGAATGGAAAAGACAACAAAGTTAATTATCACAAACAATCTAAACAACAATTATTGTTAATGGAATATTTGAGCAAACATTTAATATGCAGATGAACAATGAACAATGAACAATTTACTATTCAGATTATGCTTGTAATTGAATATTTTGATTTTCAGTTCTCCACCAATCAAACTCCTGCTCTCATCAGTTCACTTCCTATATAAGAGCTGGGTTTGAGACGGGCTTCCTCTTTAGCTGAAACACAAGATGGCTGCCACAGAGGACACACCCACATGGTAACAAACATTTCAGTGTTACTTTGACACCCAACTAAATGTTCACCACCCCACACAGGAAGTAAAACAAACAAGTTAAAGAAGAACTTAGTGCTTTTTAACAATATTTTTGTTGTATAAATAACATGCAAACACCTGACAACAGTTTTGAAAACTGCATTTTATTTTATTTTATTTTATTTAACCACAAAAGTCAAAGTGCAAGTTTGATAAATGACAGCATTTATTTTCATTTGAGTCAGAAGAGTCAAAGTATGGGGTTGTTTGACTACTGCTGTATTTTAGTTTTTACCAAAAATGTTTGGGAAACAGTTTTACTGCTTTTCAGTTAAAACATCAAAATGCTTTGTAAGGCAGCATCCATTATTTGATCAGATTAAAATGATATTCATTCTGTTTTCAACTGTTGGGACAATTTTTGATTAAATCTGAGTTTCTGAAATGGCTTAATGTTGTTGTTTTTTTCCATTGGCTAAGTATGGTGCGAATTTTGACATGGGTGGTCCCCACGAGGAAGCAAAATGTCAGGTCAAAAATCAAAATGGAGTGTTTTCAAAGTTTTAAGTCATGATTTTTTTACTAATTTCTTTTTATGAATTTATCAATTAAAATCAGATTTTTAAACCATTCAGAAATGGTGGACCCCATCAGGCATGAGTATGTCAGTGGTCCCC
>JBBPBX010092209.1:0-13780 GCA_038048925.1 Garcialebias charrua
TCCGCAAGGCAACCAGGGGGGCAAGAGAAAAATAAATAAATAATATATAAATAAATACATAATAAATAAAATTGAAATTAACAAATCAAGACCCCGACACACACACCCCCGTCCCCAAATGTACTGTTGGTGAGTGTTGTTGTAAAGTGTATTTAAAAAGGAAAGAGAAGGAGCAAAGGCTGGCATTATACCAGTTTCCCCTCCACTCCAACTCTAACCCAGGCCCTAATTGTCTAAATGCATAATGTTGAGTGAGCATAGGCATGGGGGCGAGATTGATGTCATCCCGCCACCCATAGCCATAGTGCTCACTCCTTCCCTATATGTGACTTTTATGAAGATGTTTATGAATGAATGTCTAAAGTGTATATAAAATTGAGTCCCAGGTGCTCTTAACAACAGAGATGTAAAACCATTGCAGCACACCCGAGACCCAAATTCCCTACATGTATTAATTTAAGATGAAGAGGGCGGAGGTGCGTGTTGAGGGATGGGGAGAAAAATAACTGCAGGAACAGTGCTCCCACAGCGAGTCAGCTCCCCCGCTGACCCTGCTTACCCCCCAGCTCGCCAAGGTCCACCCAAGGAGCGAGGTAAAGGAAACACCTCTCCGACCGCCAGGACATTGAGCCAAGACCAGAGAGGGACACGGCCCCGAGGGCCGCCAACAGCAGAACCAACAGCCCACACCCGCCAGGGCCGCCACGACCCCTGCGAACCGCAGTCAGCCCGCCGTCCAAGAGGACACAAAATCCCACATGGACGACACGGCCAAGAGCGCCCGCCCAACCGTCGACAGAGCCAGGAAGCACCAAGAACAGGCCCCAACCGGGGCCCGCACACCGGCCAAGTATAGTCCAAGACCATCATCCAGGACATCCACCTAATCCCCACCCCAGAAGAAATACTATACCCACCCTTCATATTAACAACTTTCAGAACACATAACACATTAGACACCCAGGCTGGGTTTGCCCGCCCCCTCCCATTGGCCACCAGTCACGCCCCCAGACACCCACCCCCCAGCATATGAACCCCAACCCACCAGCGAGCCGAGAGCCCCCGGCCAGAGCTGGGCACCAGAGCGCCAGCCAGCCCATAGCCCGGCGACCCGCCCGCCAGAGCCCAAGACCCCCGACCCCCACCAGGCCCAAGCCCGGGGACGACGCGCCCCCAGAGTCCCAAGCCCCCGGCACCCACCCCGAAACCACCCCAGCACGGCCGGGTCACCGACCGGCGACCCATGACCGCCGCCACCGACCACCCGAGGGCCCGCATGCCGCCCCCAGTAGATGTCCCCCAGAACACATATTTTCACAGCGCGCACCACCGTTTGGAAGACCGTCAAAGCGAAACAATTTAAATCCAGCAGATTTGACCATTACGTGCATTTATTAAGGAAATGTTAAGCTCAGAAACACTTTTACTATATAATGTCAGCAAACAAATATATTTTTTTAGTTGTTTATATTGTTAAATTTTAAAGAAATGAAGCGTATCCGCTCGCACGCGAAATAGCGAAACTATTTTTTTAAATTCAGCTATTTGACCATTGCGTTCATTCATTAAGGAAAAGTTCAGCTCAGACACATCTTTGCTATAATTTTCAGCGAACAAACAATTGTTTTTAAGTGTTAATCTTGTTAAAGTCCTACCGTGCACGCTCCTGTGGCCATTTGCGGTGACGCGTCAGCGGTGACGCATAATAGATGCGACGTATACGGCGGTGCGACACGTTTATGGATTTTTCCACTTTATTGGACATAATTGGACTGATGCGACTTATAGGGCGGAAAGTACGGTACATGTACCTGGAGAAAACTCTCGCATGCATGGACACAACATGCAAGCTCCACCCAGAATGGCTCCACAGCCAGGATTTGATTTGAGAGGCGGCAGCTCTATCAACTGATCCACCGTGCCGCCCGCAACACAACTTAGCTAACAAAATGGATTTTTGACATTTGGGTACGATTCAGAATCTTCAGAACAAGCGTTAAATACAAAAACAACTGTATTGATGACAATATTTTCAATATTGAAAAAGCCCTTTGGATAGAGGGTGAAACGTTTTCTGTAACAAATAAAGTCCAGTTGTTTTTGTATTTAACGCTTGTTCTGATTTTATCATGTCCTGGACGACTGAGAATCTTCACCAGCAGATTCAGAATCTTGTTTGCGATGCAACTAAAAGTGAATCATGACTCCGCCCCTAATAGCTAAAGGTTTACAGATGTTTGTGCTGTAGTCCATCGATGTAACCGGCTGCATGATTCCACATCCACAGGAAAAAGGCGAGACGGCGCTTCACTTGGCCGTCCTATTGGCTGACAGGACGTCACTGCACATCCTGGACTTCCTGGCTCAGAACTGGTCAGCCTGTTTAGTGATGCGTTTAGGTTTGTGCACGTCAGAGCGTGTCGGCGTTCACAGCGACGTGTTCACCTGCACGCTTTGTCTTTCCAGCTCCAACGTAGACGTGCAAACGTCAGCGGGGAACACGGCGCTGCACTACAGCTGCCTGCACAACAAGAGCGACTGCGTGAAGCTGCTGCTGAGAGCGCGAGCCAACACACACATCAGTAACACACACACTCACACACAGCCTAATAAAAAATAAAAATTTAAACGTCATTAAACTTATTTTGTTGAAAATCAAATTGTATTTAGATTTTTAAGAACATTGCTTATAATGTTGTGTTCATCATCAAATCCTGATCCTAGTTTGTCTTGCAGAGAACGAGTTAGGAGAAACTGCTCTGGATGTGAGTCGCCGGTTAAAGCACCGTGACTGTGAGGAGCTGGTGAGGTCATCAATCTATTTATAAATCCATTCATTTTACTCCCATCAGGAAAAACTTTAAATATGAAGCACCGTTTTTGAATTTTACAGTTTACCAAATGGAATTTAAAGGCTAAGACACCCAGGAAGTCAAATGAAAAGTGAATTAAATTATTTTTCAAATAAAACCCATATAGGTACAATTACAGGTAGCTTGATAAAAAACCAGCGAGGGGTTCATGACTTATTAAAATCAGAAACGAAACAAAGTGAAACAAGAGAAATTAATAAAATAAAAGAACAAAAACAGAACCAAAATGCTGAAGATGATTTTAAAGAGAACAATGTTTTTTGAAGGAAATGAAGAGAACTCATTTCAATATTAACAATATTTGTAAATAAAGTAAACATATAATATTCGTAAATAAAGTAAATATATTTATAAACTATAAAAGTTACTGAAACCAAAAGGCAGCACCCAGCTCCTGAAATATATGAATGTTTTGATAGACAAATGGTTAAAATTGTAAAAATAGAAATAGATAGATTGCAAAAGAATATCTGCCGAGTCATTATCCAGGAAGAATTTAAATGAAATAAATAATAAATAATAATAATAAACTAAATCAGTGTCCTGAAAAGACACTTATTTTTGTGAATGCAGCTGCAGCAGGTCCAGTCCGATCAGTTCAACCATCACGTCCACGTGGAGTACGAGTGGAGGCTCCGTCACGAGGATCTGTATGACAGCGATGACGACTTTGATGACAAGGTAACCATGGCAACAAAGTGCATTTGTTTACTTTGATGACAAAGTAATCATGTCATCCAAGTGTCTGCTGACTTGGATGACATGATAACCATGACAACCAAGTGTCTGCTGACGTTGATGACAAGATAAACATGGCAACCAAGTGTCTGTTTACCGTAATTTGATGACAAGGTATCCATGGCAACCAAGTGTCTGATGACGTTGATGACAAGATAAACCTGGCAACCAAGTGTCTGTTTAATTTGATGACAAGGTAATCATGGCAACCAAGTGTCTGCTGACTTGGATGACAAGGTAACCATGGCAACCAAGTGTCTGCTGACATTGATGACAAGATAAACATGGCAACCAAGTGTCTGTTTACCGTAATTTGATGACAAGGTAATCATGGCAACCAAGTGTCTGATGACTTTGATGACAAGGTATCCATGGCAACCAAGTGTCTGATGACGTTGATGACAAGATAAACCTGGCAACCAAGTGTCTGTTTAATTTGATGACAAGGTAATTATGGCAACCAAGTGTCTGATGACTTTGATGACAAGGTAACCATGGCAACCAAGTGTCTGATGACGTTGATGACAAGATAAACCTGGCAACCAAGTGTCTGTTTAATTTGATGACAAGGTAATCATGGCAACCAAGTGTCTGCTGACTTGGATGACAAGATAAACATGGCAACCAAGTGTCTGATGACTTTGATGACAAGATAACAATGGCAACCAAGTGTCTGATGACTTTGATGACAAGATATCCATGGCAACCAAGTGTCTGCTGACTTGAATGACAAGATAAACATGGCAACCAAGTGTCTGTTTAATTTGATGACAAGGTAATCATGGCAACCAAGTGTTTGCCTAATTTGATGACAAGGTAACCATGGCAACCAAGTGTCTGATGACTTTGATGACAAGATAACAATGGCAACCAAGTGTCTGATGACCTTGATGACAAGATTAGCACTTTGAGATTTTTATTAATGAAAAGTGCATTATAAATGGAATTCATTATTATTATTATTATAAGATAAACATGGCAACCAAGTGTCTGTTTAATTTGATGACAAGGTAATCATGGCAACCAAGTGTTTGCCTAATTTGATGACAAGGTAACCATGGCAACCAAGTGTCTGATGACTTTGATGACAAGATAACCATGGCAACCAAGTGTCTGCTGACTTGAATGACAAGATAAACATGGCAACCAAGTGTCTGTTTAATTTGATGACAAGGTAATCATGGCAACCAAGTGTTTGCCTAATTTGATGACAAGGTAACCATGGCAACCAAGTGTCTGATGACTTTGATGACAAGATAACAATGGCAACCAAGTGTCTGATGACCTTGATGACAAGATAAACATGGCAACCAAGTGTCTGTTTAATTTGATGACAAGGTAAGCATGGTAACCAAGTGTTTGCCTAACTTGATGACAAGGTAACCATGGCAACCAAGTGTCCGATGACTTTGATGACAAGATAAACATGGCAACCAAGTGTCTGTTTAATTTGATGACAAGGTAACCATGACAACCAAGTGTCTGCTGACTTGAATGACAAGATAAACAAGGCAACCAAGTGTCTGTTTAATTTTATGACAAGGTAACCATGGCAACCAAGTGTCTGCTGACTTGGATAACAAGGTAACCATGGCAACCAAGTGTTATCATCCAAGCGTTTGCTTACTTTGATGACAAGATAACATGGCAACCAAGTGTCTGATGACCTTGATGACAAGGTAACCATGGCAACCAAGTGTTTGCCTAACTTGATGACAAGATAACCATGGCAACCAAGTGTCTGATGACTTTGATGACAAGGTAAACATGGCAACCAAGTGTCTATTTAATTTGATGACAAGGTAACCATGACAACCAAGTGTCTGCTGACTTGGATGACAAGATAACCATGGCAACCAACCTGTTCGAGCTGCTGTTTAACAAACCATATTATTTTACATTATTTGTGTTTAGCTAAAAGTTTCTTCCTCATGAGGGAGTTTTTCCTTTCCACTGTGTCCTTCGAGCTTGCTCAAGATGAGAGTTCTGTGATGGAGTTAAATTCAAAGTGCTCTGCTCCTCAGATAAATAGTATATGTCTGTATTATATATGACTATCTCTGTTCAGTGCCCTTAGACGACTTATGTTGTGACTTGGCGCTATATAAATAAACTGAATTGAATTGAGTTACATTTTAGATCTTTTAGATCGTATTGTTTAACATTCGTTTAGCGTTTATCTTAGTGTGTATTTTAGATCCTCTCATTCTGTCTCTTGTACTTTATATTTTTGCTATTTTGGGGTGTAACCGGGACCCTGAGTACACAATTTTGTTTCACCTCATGAACGACATGTGATGCAAATGACAATAAACGACTTGAACTTGAACCGTGGCGACCAAGTGTCAGCTGACTTTGATGATAAGGTAACCATGGTAACCAACTGTCTGCTGTCGTGAGCGTCTTCATTTTTTTTGTTCCCTTTGTTCGGGGACAAAATGAGTGCAGTCAGCTGTCATGTCCCGTCTCTCTCTGCTCCGATCATCCTTTCTTCTCTACAAAACAACCTCGTTGCTCCTCTGAGTTGTGAAAACTGTTCGTTGCTGCCATTTTATTAAACTGTGAATCGCTGTCGTTACTTTGCAGAATGGTCCGGTGAAGAAGGAACGTTTCTCCTCATCATCGTCCTCCGTCTTCACCCCCTCCTTCTCCTTCTCCTCCCGTCCTTTCAGCTTCAGTCAGTCCTCCACCTCCTCCTCATCCGTTGCCCTGCCCCCCTCTGTGGGACCAGGCGGAGGTCTTCTCAGCGTGGGGAGGAGGCTGGCCATGGCCATGGACCTTCACAACCGTACATCTGGCTCCGCCCCCAGCCCTCCTCCTCCCCCTCCGTCTTCCCCTGCTCCCCCCCTGCCTCCCCGGGTCAAAGGTGAGCTCAGCTTGCTATGACAAACATTTAGATTTAAGTAATTTCTTGACCCAATAAAGGTTGTTTGCTTATTATGGTCTGTTCAAACACGATGGCAACAGCTGCAGCTTTGACACATTTCCTCCGCCTTCAATCCCATAATTACTGAAATGAAGGCCGCTATTCTTCCCTGTCGTATCATTAACTGAAATCACGCTTCACTCTTCCCGCTGAGCTTCAGTGTGAACG
Organism: Garcialebias charrua; assembly: GCA_038048925.1. Taxonomy (NCBI): domain Eukaryota; kingdom Metazoa; phylum Chordata; class Actinopteri; order Cyprinodontiformes; family Rivulidae; genus Garcialebias; species Garcialebias charrua. Next base: position 6,706 of record JBBPBX010092209.1, read on the forward strand.
TCTTTGTCTGCGCAGAAGTCACAGAAACATTTGAACAGACTTGTTAAAAGGCGAGAAAACAAACAGAAGTCAGAAGCTGCTTATTTCACGCCATCGTCAAGAACAAACGTTACTGTAACTCAGTAGGGGTGCGAATCTCTCAGTGTCTGGAGAATCCATTCAATTCCGATTTTTGGTGTCACGATTCGATTCAAAATCGATTTTTCGATTCAGAAACGATTTTTGATTTAGAAACAATTTTTCTATTAAAATGGTCATAAATTTAGTTTCAGTTTTGTAACTGACAAGCTGAAAAGAATAAACAACAATGTAAACAAATGGAACATTTATTTAAAACAATAATTTTAAACTGAGAATATTAAACAACAATGTAAACAAATAGAACATTTATTTAAAACAATAATTTTAAACGGAGAATAATGTAAACAAATAGAACATTTATTTAAAACTATAATTTTAGGTTCCTTATTGTATCAAATTTTTTGCATCATTTGATATTTATACCAAAAATAGGAACAAATATTACAGGAATGCATTAAATTCTGTAACTTAAATTACCAGTATTAGGTTAGTTGCCTGGACTTCTCTAAAACAATAAAAGAAAAATCTAGGAACAAATAATTCATCCATCCATCATCTTTACCCACTTCTTCCTTTAAGAGTCACGGGGGTCACTGATGTCCATGTCCAGCCATCACTGTGCGAGAGGCGGGGGACACCTGGACAGGTCTCCAGTCCATCATAGACAAATAATTCAATATACATTATATATTTTTTTTAAAAAGTAAACAGACTTCAGCCTACCATAGTGCATTAACCTTTAACTCAAAATAAAATACAGACTTCAGTTTTTTTTAACATATTGATTCATATTTAGTAAAAAATAAATAATAATAATAATAATAATAATAATAAATAAATAAAAAACGATTTTGGGGCTTTTAGAATCAATTCTGAATCGCCAGGACTAAGAATCTAGATTCTTTTTAAAAATTCGATTTTTTTTTTCCTGCACCCCTATAACTCAGTCAGTTTTATACACGCTCAGCTAAACGACGGCGTGGTGGTGGCTGAGAGTAATTGAAAACACATCTTGTGAGATCACACATATCCACTGGTGGATGTCGTGGGTGTACTGTGCTTAGAAACCATAGTACACCATAGTACAGTGTAATCATCAATTTATTTTGATTTTTAAGCATATTGAACATTTCCACATTTCTCTGATGATTGAATAAACGTGCAACAAATTTTGTACAGCAGTTGACTTTGTATTAAAAACATGTTGTAGAATTTATAAAACAGTATCAGAGCAAAGCGCTGCACACAGATAGATTGTTACAGAAGTGTTTAACTGCTGTTTAACGTATCAGTGACATGTGCTTAATGATATGTCATGTGTCATGGGGCACTTTTGAATGGGTATACAGGTGGTCCCTGACTTACGAGCGCATCGACATACGAGGTTCTGGACTTACGAGCTGACTAACGAACAGTAAAGTTGTACAGAACATACAGAAAATACAGTATTTTCTGGTGTATAGGTCACACCTGTGTATAGGTCGCATTGTCCAATTATCACCAATAGATTGGAAAAATCCCTAGATAGGTCGCACTGGTGTATAGGTCGCACCTACGTTTAGCTCTGCTGCAAATGTCTGCCACAGGAGTGCACAGCAAGGCTTTTAAGAAGATTAACACTTAAAAACAATTATTTGTTTGATAAAAATTATAGCAAATATATGTCTGAGCTGAACTTTTCCTTAATAAATGAACGTAATTGTGAAATGAGCTGGATTTAAAAATTTGTTTCACCGAAAGTGATAACAAGCCATATATAGGTCGCACCTGAGTATAGGTCGCAGGCCTTGAAAAAACATAAAAAGGTGTGACCTATACACCGGAAAATACGGTACAGCACTGGTATGTGTTTTTAGATGAAAATGTGTTAGCTAACCGTTTGTAAACAAGTTTCTGAGCATGTTTATGAACTAGTATGAACGTTTGTGTTGAAAAACGAGTGTTCGTAGTAGCGCTAGCATAAATTTTCCGACTTACGACCGAAAATCCGGACTTACGATCAACACGTGTTTTGGGTTCCGACATACGAGATTTCGTGTTACGAGCACCTCGTACGAACGGAACTCGCTCGTAAGTCGGGGATCACCTGTACTGAAATTCTTAAGCTTTTATAGTACTCCGTTTTCCCACATATCGCGTAGACTACACCACCTCTTATCTGAGCAAAGAACAGCTACAACTCTATTGTTTCTTTATAAAAGATGATCTCAGTCTTAAAGGTATTGTGGCATGATGTTGGAAATTTGCATATTTGTCACAACATATATATCTTATATCATTCAGCTCTGTTCGTTTTTGCAAAATAAATTATAAATATATTAAAATTTCATTCCAAGTTGTGGTAGTTTTTTCTCTGGGACACGCCCCTAAAATTCCACGATTTCCGCAAAACGTCATTGTGACGTATCCGTGGGCACTGGGCATAAGGCAAAGCCTTGCCCGTTTGTCTGGTGTTTTAACTGCTTGCCATACAGATCATTTTTCTGAAAGATCGCCTCTTTTTTTGGTGTAACTTGAAAAATGCTGTCATGTTGTAGTGCATTTGGGTGTTCTAATATCAGCAGTGAACAAGTGAGCATTCACAAATTCCCAAAAGATGAGAAACTTTGCCTAGAATGGACACTCAGAGAACGAGGGACCGATGGTGTCCTACTAAAGAATCTATGTCTGCAGCGACCATCTGCCGATCAAGCAACATCTGTAATTTTTTTTTAATTCATGGAGGGTTTAGTCAAAGTCAAAGTCAACTTTATTGTCAGAACTGCAATATGTACAGGACATACACAGGACCAAAATTGCGTTTCTCTCAGTCCCTCGGTGCAACAGTAACCATCTAAACACTAAACACTAAAACATTTAATAAACATAAGCATAAAATAGTAAAAGTGTAACACTGTCCTGAGTTTTTTCATAATAGTATAAAAGTATGAAAATTTACACCAACACTGAAACACCAAACACCCCTAAAACACCAAACACCCAATGAACATAAGCATAAAATGAAATAATAAAAGTGTAATACTGTCCTGAGTTTTTGCATAGTAGTATAAAAAGTATAAAAAGTATATCTATAAAATAAACTGAAGGTTCTAGCATTGACATTTGCAAAGAGTGGCACAGCAGCATATAAGTTAATGTACACAGTATATGTATGAGGTATTTGATGTTGGTATATAGGCAAAGTGGCATATGCAGTGAGGCACATAAGGCACATTTGGCATCCTTAGATAAGGCTAGTCAGAGAATGCTGTATATGTATCTGCAGTAGTGTAGATAAAAGTAGTGTAAATGTAAACAGTAGTAATAAATGTAAAGCAGTAGTAATAAATGTAAACCGTATTAATAAATGTAAACAGTGAATGTAAACAGTAGTATGACTATAGGCAGTAATGTAATACAAACATTAGTGCAAATATGAGAAGTAGTGCAAACTGAATGAGCACATGACCGAGAGTTTAGTGAATAACCCGTTTGATGACACAGAGTCCAGTGTTAAAAACTTTGTGTTGTGTGGTAATGTGTGAGAAAGTTTTTTGTGTTAAGGCAGTTCAAATGGGAGGGGAGGCAGAGCAGGCAGAGTGTTTAGCATTCTGACTGCCTGATGAACAGAGCTGTCTCTCAGTCTGCTGGTTCGAGCCTGGAGACTCCTCAGTCTCCTCCCTGATGGCAGCAGTCTAAAGCGGCTGTGTAGTGGGTGTGTGGGATCACCTGCCATGCAGTGGGCTTTCCGAGTGAGGCGTTTGCTGTGTAAGTCCTGCAGTGAGGGCAAGGAGGTGCCGACGATCTTCTCAGCTGCTCTCACGATGCGCTGGAGGCTCTTGCGGCATGATGCAGTACATGCACCAAACCACACCGTGATGCAGCTGGTCAGGACACTTTCTATGGCACCCCTGTAGAAGGTGCACATGATGGGGGTTGAAGCTCCAGCCCTTTTCAGCTTGCGGAGAAAGTAGAGGCGCTGGTGAGCCTTCTTGGCCAGTGCTGCAGTGTTCCTGCTCCAGGACAGGTCCTTCGAGACGTGCACTCCCAGGAACTTGGTGCTGTCCACTCTCTCCACTGCGGTGCTGTTGATGGTCAGAGGGGCATGTTGTGCATCCCTCTTCCTGAAGTCCACGACAATCTCCTTTGTCTTCTCCACGTTGAGAGTGAGATTGTTGTGTCCGCACCACAAGGCCAAGCGGCTCACCTCGTTCCTGTAGTCCGTCTCATCGTTGTTGCTGATGAGACCTACCACTGTTGTGTCGTCCGCAAACTTGATGAAGTGGTTGGAGCTGTACGATGGTGTGCAGTCGTGTGTTAGCAGGGTGAATAGAAGGGGGCTCAGCACACATCCTTGTGGGGCCCCTGTGTTCAATGTGATGGTGCTAGATGTGTTACTCCCGATCCGTACTGTCTGTGGTCTCCCGGTCAGGAAGTCTAGCAGCCAGTTACACATTGAGGTGTTCAGCCCCAGACTGTCCAGTTTATGGATGAGCTGTTGGGGGATGATGGTGTTGAATGCCGAGCTGAAGTCGATGAACAGCATTCTAACATAAGAGTCCTTCGTGTCCAGATGTGTGAGAGCTGTGTGGAGGGCAGAGGAGATGGCATCGTCGGTTGAGCGATTAGGTCGGTATGCAAATTGGAAGGGATCCAGGGAGGCAGGGAGGACAGATGTGATGCTTTTCATGACTAGCCGTTCAAAGCACTTCATCAGGATGGGGGTGAGTGCTACTGGGCGATAGTCATTGAGGCATGCGGGCGTTGCCTTCTTTGGGACAGGGATGATGGTGGTGGCTTTGAAACAGGTGGGGACGATGGCCTGGCTCAGTGAGATGTTAAAGATGTCCGTGAAGACCGCTGCGAGTTCCCCTGCACAGTCCTTCAGCACACGACCAGGTATGTTGTCAGGACCAGAGGCCTTCCGGGCGTTAATCTTGATAAATGATCGCCTTACGCTGTCTGAGGACAGCGCCAGCACCTGGCCATCAGGAGAGGGGGGGAGTTTATGTGCAGGTGTGCTGTTACTTGCCTCAAACCGAGCAAAGAACTCATTCAGTTCATTCAGCGTAGAGGTTGAGCTGTCACAGGTCTGGGGGGATGGTTTGTAGTTTGTGATGGTCTGTATTCCCTGCCACAGACTGCGTGTATCCTTGCTGTCCTTGAAACGGTGAGCTATTTTCCTGGAATACTGCTTCTTGGCCTTTCTGATGCCCCGGGCCAGGTTCTTTCTGGCTGCCCTCAGGCCCACCTGATCTCCCGCTTTGAAGGCAGCATTCCTGGCTCTCAGGAGTCTGTAAACCTCAGCTGTCAGCCATGGCTTCTGATTAGCCCGAACAGTGATGGTTTTGAGGTTGGTTACATCATCAATGCACTTGGTGATGTATGAACATACAGTGTCTGAGTACTCCTGGAGACATGTGTTGTTGTTTGTGGTAGCAGCTTCTTTGAACATACCCCAATCTGTGGTGTCAAAACAGTCCTGGAGTGCCTCTGAAGACCCCTCTGGCCACACTCGTATCTGCTTGCGGACTGGTTTTGTGACTTTCACCAGTGGCCTGTATGCTGGCTTTAGCATAACACAGATATGGTCAGAAGCACCAATGTGGGGGAGGGGGAGGGCTCTGTAGGCATTTTTCATGGTGGTGTAAACTTGGTCCAGTGTGTTGTTTCCTCTTGTTGCAAAGTTTATGTTTCTGTATGTTTTTGGAAATACACTCTTTAAATCTGCTTGGTTGAAATCACCAGCCGTGATGAGAAAAGCATCAGGATGGGCTGTTTGTTTATTAATGAGTTTTGGATGATTTACTGTCTTAAAATTATAAATCTCAAACGCGACCGGGCCTTGCTGTTAGCTTAGCGTTAGCACAACAACAAAGACCCACGTCACAAAGCTAACCCCACTTAGCAACTGTTTATGAAATAAACCGTGTCTAAATAACTTTTCCATTGATCGCTCTAATACTTTTATTTTATGCTCTATCAATGGAAAACTTTTTAATACACAATGCAGCTTTGAAAAAAACATGCGGGAGGTTGATGTTGGTTCATCATTCTTAGCATCGAATAAACAAATTATTGTTAGTACTTGAATGTATTAAAGCAATCAAAGGGTTATTATTCAGCCAATACAGTAATTGGACACTCGATCAATGGAAAAGTGATCTAAACACGGCTTATTTCATCCATCGTAGCTAAGTGAGGATAGCTTCATGTGGCTTCTCTTTGTTGTTGTGCTAAGCTAACAGCGAGGCCCGATAGCGTCTGAGATCTATCATTTTAAGACAGTAAATCACCCAAAACTCTCATTAATAAACCCTCACGGAATAAAAAAACTTACTGATGTTACTTGATCGCGCAGACATCATATAAAAATACATAACAAGCAACCTGTGTTTGCTCGAGATTTTCTGTCGGCTAATTTTTTTTTTAGCATTGCACATGAAGAATCCTCCGTGATAATTGGCTTTATACACTCACAGTATATAAAGTAAAACAACATGAGCTCACGTTAAATATATAGTTTATCATCTAAAACACTACACACCTCCGATTATGTTTACACAAAGACTTACTCTTTTCCGACGGTAGCTTTCCTGCGTTGTTTAGATGTGGTAGCTGGGGGACTTTCTTTTAAAAATAGTAGGAATAGAATCCGGTTTTAAAAGTCTTCTGAATCTTACTGGAATCACCAGAACTAACAGAACTTCCAAAACTGAAGACAAATCGCTTAGATCAACACTAGAAATGCTGCACTCGACATGCTCCGCCATTGATATTTACATATATTTACATGCGCGTTGGGGCAGCGCCTCCCCACGGGCACGTCACATGACGTTTGCGGAAAATCTCGGATTTCTAAGGGCGTATCCCAGCGAAAAAATTACCATAACTTGTAATGAAATTTTAATATATTTATAATTTATTTTGCAAAAACGAACAGAGCTGAATGATATAAGATATATATGTTGTGACAAATATGCAAATTTCCAACATCATGTCACAATCCCTTTAA
>JBBPBX010092210.1:0-13780 GCA_038048925.1 Garcialebias charrua
CTCTGATAACACCAGCATCCAGAAGTCACGTAAATGCTTGCGAACAGCCTCTATGTCTTGTGGATGAATCGGTCTTGCACGATGTTTGAACGGGGTATTATCATGAAGATTAATGTGGTGTTTCACTTGCTTGGTGCAACCAAAATCTAAATCATGATGGACAAAAACTTCAGGTATGGCATTTAACTTGGTTATAATTCTGTCTTTCCATTCTAATGGTATTGGTGACTCACCAAAATTGATGTTCAAATGTACTGTTGATGTTTTATCAGCTATATGGTTGGTCACATGGTGCTCTGAGATGATACCTACATAGGCCTCCAGTTTAACAATAACACTTAAAGCTGGTATGGAAATGGCTTGCTTTGTTTCATTAGAAACAGCAACTGGAACCCTATTGAGTAAACCAGCTTGAAGCGTAACCAGACAACTACTTACAACCAGACCACCCGACAGACCTGAACCAGGGTGCCGAACAACAGCACATTGACTGGCCACGCTAGAAAGCTTGGCACAACCCTCAACCACCACTGTGCAACCAGCTGGAATAAGTACAGGTGTTTTGCTATGGAGTGTCACAATGCCTAAATGGTTGTCACAGTTCTGCTGATGCATTAACTGATGCAGAACCGTTCTAAACCCATATGAGGTAGGTTGAAATGTTGGACAATCACTGGAACAAAACTGTTCATAGAGAATTTCAAGTGTATTCATGCCAATTAGTACTGAAGCTGGGAATCCAGGTCTCACATCAGGAACAACCAAAGCAAGGGTTGTAACTGTTAATTCACTCCCAAGGAAGTCTTTTGGAAATGTCATTGGTACTTCGACATAACCCAAATACGGAACATGTTGACCTGCAGCCCCTTCAACATGAAGTAAATCATTTAATGAGTGAACTGGTTGACCTGAGAGATGTTCATTGAAGAAAGAAACTGGAATTGTAGTGACCTGAGAGCCGGTATCCAGAAGACATAGAGAGTTGTAGCCAGCAATGTTGACCTCTGCTGTACATCTGGATCCGATTAATCCCTTTGGTAAGTTAGTTTTGGTCTTTGTCTGTAACTTTGCACACTTAACAGACTCTCTCTTTGCGGGACAAGATTGGCCCAGCTCAGCTCCTGTTTGCCCCTCAACAGGAACTGGAACTAGTTTAAATGTGCTGAAGAAGAGGGGTTTAGTCTCTGTCTCTTCTGTTTATCATAAAATATTTTCCGCTTTGCACTAACCAATGCTGGATTGGGCTCATTATCACATTGAGGCCTAACATGGCCATCCTCCCCACAACGGAAACAAAACCCAGGTTTAGAGCTAGAAATGTTGAATTTTACACCTTTAACAGGGTTTTTCACATTAGGCACTGAAGTGGGTTTTTCAGCAAAAAATGGAGCAGATTTTACAGCAAAAGGTAACTTGGGGCCAATTTGACCTGCAGTTAAAGCGGTGAGCTGCTGCTGTATTGCTGCCATCTGTTGTGAAAGCTGTTTAGTCATGTTATTTAGAGCAATACACAGGTTAGTTTCCTGATCAGTATGTGCAAACTGGACCTGAGATGCAACCTTCTGTTTAATGGGTCCCAAATGGTGCTTCATCCTCAGGGTTTTTGCTGCTTCCCTGTCCTCTTCAGTTCTAAGTAACAACAAGAACTCAGCAAACGAAGGTGGGTTACTCTTTCTCTGTTTGAGTTGAAGTTCTGATATTAGATTGTTGTCCCAACACCCTCTGCAAAATTGAGTCAACAGTCGTGCATCCATGTCCTTCTCCAAAACACCTCCTCTCTTTACTGCATGCTGTAGCACAACCTGCAAACGCTGCAAATAGACAGATGGCTTTTCTCCACTGTCCTGATAAGTATCCATGAATTTAACATACAACTCCTCTCCATCTTGAACAGTTCCATAGGCTGAATCAAGTTGTTGCATGTATACGTCTGGCAATGAATCAGGACTCAAATGTTTCACTATATCACAGGCAGGTGGAAGTAGACTATCACGAATTAGTCTGGTACATTGCAACTGCGACATAGAGGGATCTCGAAGAATTAAATCAACACTCGACCGCCATGTGTCATAGTCTGTCTCATGACTCGGCCTGGGGGATTTTCCAGAGAATGCTCTCAATCTATGAGATGTATGCATATGCAGAGAGTTGTCCCCACTCCTGACAACATGCTCTACGACGTAGCGTTGCACCTCAGGAGGACTAAGATCATCAGCAGGAATAGATGTAGACTGCTTCCTCTGGCCTTGCGTTTCAGTCCGGCCAAAGACAGAAGAACTGGATGGAAGAGGAGCTGACTGTGGAAGGGATGACAGAGGCTTTACTTGCGCTTTATCTTGATCCACGAGTTGTTCCTCTTTTTTCTTCACTGGCACCACTGGACAGAACTCTGCAATGGACTTCTGTATCTGGGACATCGCTTCTGTGAGAACTTCAGCATAATTTTTTCCAGACATCTTAGTAATTTCCTGTAAATCTACCAAATACTTATTTGTCTTTAAGTCACCAACCCTTGATGAGTAAATCTCAGATAAACTTTCAATATGAAATTTAGCACCCTCACTTGATGTAAATGTATATGGTAATATTGGAGATAAGCGTGCTAAAGATAACCCAGAAACATATTCAACAACCAACATTTGATTAAATTCTGATTCATGTGAATCTATGGTAGTTTTCTGCTTAATATCACCATACTGTTCAAGAAAATCAATGAGTTCATCAGTGGGGTTCTCTGGAGCTCCCTCAATCAATACGGTATTGGGGATTTTTAGACCAAGAGTTTCAAAATCTTCCATGATGGAATTAGAATTGGTGAATATGACCCAAGACTTGTTTGTGCAAAATGTTTTCTATTAATTACTGATCAAACAGCTCTTGGCTAGCTCGCCAAAAATGTAGCACTACTTAATGTAGCAAGGGACTAGATGGAATAATATTCAGAAGACTAAAGTTCATCTACTGGAGCTGATGTCAGTAATCAATGAAAACACTACAAAGAATAACCGTTTTCAATACTGTGTATTTAAAAAGAAAATTAAGTGAACAACACACAAAACATACATAGGATCCAAAATAAATACAACAAATATATACACAGTACTGCAGTAGGTCCTCCTTATTAATGTGCACACAAAAGTCTTAAATTTCCCCGGTCAGAACAAAGTCTGACTGACAGACACACATGTGAAAAGTCCATTGGTTTGCTTTGTCCAGATATTTGAGGTGAAGATGTCCAAGCGCGGTTTATTTCCAATTGGTGACTAATAGATTGTGTGTCTGTATGATGAGATGGAGGGGAAAATACTACAGACCATCAGCCTCCTACCAGACCAGTATGGAGTGAAATTCAGGTTCTCCTGGGCCCAGCCAGTTGTCAGAAGCTCGCCATCTTTAAACCCAAAAAGGGGCCACCTGGCCTGTATTGAAATAAACAGGACCAGTAAATTACCAGCCTGCTAGTTAACTAGACTTCTTACAGAAATAAATGCATTATCATCCACAATCAAATCTTTACAATAAAATAAAGGTTTCAGCATTTATCTCATCTTAAATACATATTTTGAATTCAAGGAGTTAGCTCATGTTACAGTTGATGAGCAAAGTTAGCATTGGCCTCCACCATAAACATGCTAAACAATTAAAAACCATTGTATTCATACTCACCAATTCCATATACAATTCAGTGCATGACAACTTGATGGCTCCAAGTTCACTGGGTGTTCAGATCTACATGATTTGTATATTGTGAGTTTAAACATGAATATTAGTGTAACCCAGACAATCATTTTAGGTCTAAAAACTCCTAAGTTAAATATGTTGTAAATATAGCTACAATTGTATTTCATTTATTTATGTTGTAATATGCTTTAACACTGTTTAAAATACACAAGTGTAAGTTAAAAGCAAGAAAGCATAACATTTTGTTGCTTGTATTTTATTTCTGCTTTATTGTGAAAAGCCAAAAGGAAGTGTGAGCAGTCAGGGTTTTGAACTTGATGAAAGCCAAGCACACCAGAGTTGACAGGTGTGCTGCATTTTGGACTAATTAAATAAGTTTCCTGGTTGCTAACACAGTGATTGTCAGTGGAGACCTGTTTGATGGTTTTTGGGACTACAAGGGACAATTTCCTACAGTGCTGTGTTTTTGCACTTTGAGGCAGTTTAACATTAAACATTTAGCATTCACTAGTTCAGTGAATGCTGCACAGTAAACCTAGTGTAGCTTGTTCAGCTTGCTGGGGAGACTGCATCTTCATCATTCCGGCCTGGAGGTGAAGATTGGTCAGAACTGGAGTGTTTATGGACTGCCAGAAGAGTTCCTCTGGATTACATTGCTCATTGAAGTTAAACCTGGACCTGCAGACAGCTGATTGCATCACCATCTTGGTTTGGATTTCCTCTTCGCCTGAACTGGGACCAGGGTCTGTAGTGAACTACTAAACCAGGTACTGTTTGGTTTATTTATTTGCTCAATGAGTGAAGCGGCCATTAAGTTTTTGGGCCTCACCGTTCCCAAGCATCGCTCAGGCCTGCAACGTCAATGTTTTAGAGTTAGATAAGCCAGCAGGTGTCTGTGTGTGATTGGTGAGTGGGCCCCTCACTTAATTGAAGCTTTACAGTGAGTAATCTGCCTAGATATTGTTTTTGTGTCATATTGTATGAGTTGTTCAATGTTTAAAACATGTTCAGTAAATTGAGTTTATATTTTACTTATGGTTTGGTTATTTATAGTTAAACAGAGTGTGTGTGAGATGACCACAGTGTGTATTAAAAGTTCAGCAATTAAGAGTAGTTAACATTTAGTCTAATGCTAAATATAAGAATCTAGGAGGCCCTTACCTACAGACAGAGGGTAAAGGTGGGCTACATTAAACAAAGAGATAAACAGATTGTTTGAAAGCACAAACATGTAGCTCCCTTGTCTCCAGCTCTCCCCTTCACACCTGACTGGGAAAGCTTCTTCTTCTTCTTCTTCTATAGACTGGGAAAGCTGGAGCAGGCCTGAAAAACCACCTCAGGTGTGGCTGATTGGCTGAATGCACTATGTGACAAACTGTCACTCTAACCAATGGAGCAGCGGAGGCGGGATTAACAGCAATTTCACTAGGGGCAGTTTTACCCTGGGTTACATTTATCAGACGCAGGGAAAATTAAACGTAGAAAATATGGAAAGATTTTTTGAAAATCTGAATTTACCAAAACTACCACCAGATTCGACTGAAGCGCTGGAAGACAGTATAACCTTACAGGAAATTGAATCTATAATCTTGACCCTTCCCAACAACAAAGCGCCTGGTCCTGACGGCTTTAGTGTCGAATTCTTCAAAGCTTTCAGTTCCAACTTATCGCCTCTACTTCTACGTATGCTAAACCACTCCAAGCAAGTGTCTAGTCTGCCTCCCACCTTATATAAAGCCAACATCTCGCTTATACCTAAACCTGGTTGGGATCCAGAGATTGTTTCATCCTATCGTCCAATCTCATTGTTACCTCTAGAAACAAAATCCTAGGGAAAATTTTAGCTAATAGACTAAAAAAACACATAGGTTTAATTATCCACCCGGATCAGACTGACTTTATGCCAGGTAGGCATATGTTTTTTAATCTGCGTCGTCTTTTTAATATATTATATTCAAAACATCCAGATGAGTCCGTTGTTATTTCCCTAGATGCACAACATGCATTTGACCAAGTAGAATGGCCTTATATGATGTATGTGCTCAAAAAATTTGGTTTTGGACCTTTGTTTACGAAATGGATCGAAATTTATTCACACCCAACTGCATCCGTCATTACTAATCAGAATATTTCTTGTCCATTTGCTATCCATCGTGGTACACGCCAAGGTTGCCCTCTCTCTCCGTTTCTTTTTGCTGTAACTATTGAACTTCTTGCTGCCAGCATAAGGCAAAACCCCTTAATATCCCCTATTGAGATGTTCAATAGTAAACACCATATTTTGCTGCATGCTGACGATATACTTTTATATGTCTCCAACCCACGGAAATCGTTATCTTCTCTTTTGACAGTGGTCAACAATTTTGGCCGCTTCTCGGGTTTTTCTATCAACTGGGACAAAAGTGAATTAATGCCGCTCTCTACAGCAGCTGATCCAGTACATTTGAGGTCGACACCATTTAAGATAGCATATGACTCCTTTACATATTTGGGTGTGTTGGTAACAAAAAAAACCAGAGCAACTCTTACGACTTAACTGGCAGAGTAAAATTCTACAACTTAAGCGGAATATTGATTTCTGGAAAACTCTCCCGCTATCCATGGCGGGCAGGATCAACGCCATTAAAATGGTGGTGTTACCACGATTTCTTCATTTATTTCAGTCGGTGCCAAGTTTTATAGGAACATCCTACTTCAAACAATTAGACTCTATTATTATACCATTTATTTGGAGCTATAAAAAGGTCAGAATCTCCAAAATACACTTATGTAAACCAGGAGCGGAGGGTGGATTCTCCCTACCAGATTTCAAGCAATATTACTGGGCTTGCCATTTATCCATCCTAGCCTGGTGGAGGAAGGGCCCACTCTCACCTGATAGGTCCTGTCCAGCCTGGTTATCTTTAGAACGTCTGCATTGTTGTAAGTCATCTCTGACAGCCCTCCTCAATAACCTTGTTAAAGTCAACAAAACACTCTATACTAATAATTTTGTCATTGGCAATACTATCAGAATATGGAAACGGATACAAAAATTTATAAAAGCTCCAGTGGTTTATTTTGACACTCCTATCTGTGAAAATCATAATCATAATAATAATTAATTCAATTTATAACGCACTTTTCATTACTGAAAATCTCAAAGTGCTACACATATATATTGAATGCTACACACATTCATAAACCGGTGGCGGCAGACTACCATGCAAGGTGCTTTCCAGTCCTACCGGATCACTCCTTTGCGCCTGGCTTAAGCGACGCCGACTTCCGGATATGGAAAATGAGAGGCGTTGATGTGATAGGTGGCCTATATATTAGTGGAACTTTTGCATCTTTTGCACAGTTACGCTCTGAATATAATCTTCCCCCTTCAAGTTTTTTCCGCTATTTGCAGGTTCGGGATTATGTTAGGAAAAATGTAGCAGACTTTGGGAATTTAAAGAAACATGAAATTCTGGAGGAAATAATTAAATTTGAACCTACCAACCAAGGGGCAGTGTCATATTTTTATAAGATTTTTAATAACAAATCCCTGGACACAACCAGGATAAAAAAAGCATGGGAGGAAGAGCTAGGACAGCAGCTATCTGACGAAGTATGGGAGGAGTGTTTGAGAAGTATATCCAACTGTTCAGTCAATGCCAGACATAACCTCATACAGTTCAAAACAATACATAGACTTCATTATTCGAGAGAGAAACTAAGCACCTTTTTTACAAGCGTGTCTCCAATTTGTAATCGCTGTCAGGCTGCTACTGGTAACTTGACACACTCCTTCTGGTCATGTGTACAGCTTCACTCATTTTGGACAAAAAATTTCATTTTTTTCGACAGCTTTTGGGAAACAATGGGACCCAGAACCACTTATTGCCATCATTGGGGCCTCCAGTGCTTTGCAACCAGCCACTAAAAATGAGAAAATGGCTTTTCTGTTTGGTACGGTGATTGCAAAAAGGTTGATTTTGAGATTTTGGAAAAAAGACTGCGGCCTACATTTGATATGTGGTTGGGGGAACTGGCAAATACTCTACATCTGGAAAGACTAAGATACTGCAATGCAGATAACATCAGTGTGTTTGAGAAAATATGGGACCCAGTACTAAAATTCCTCCAATGAAAGACTGATACTGGCGGGCCTGCCTTTGTTTTGCAAGTTTTGTAATTATCTTTTTTTTTAACTCTTTTGCTCTTTTGTCTAGATCAATTTATGATGTATTCATCTTAATGTCCTGACTGTGGAAGTGTTTACTGATGTGCCGAGCTGGTATAGGTGGGGGTGGGGTGAGAATTTGATTTGTTTTGTTAATGTAAAATTGTTTATTTGGAAAATTAAATAAATTCTTTAAAAAAAAAAAATACTGGTCTGGCAACTCTGATGTGTGTAACCATTAAGAACCTCAATTCTGCTGAAAACAGCAATACAAAGCATTAAAATAAAAAGTTTAAACCTTGAGATGCAACTCATCACATGCGGCTAGGTAAAGGGCTGGGTGTGCATCTAATGAACCTAATAAGCTAATTAAACAAATTTATTCATAAAAATACTTATTCATCCAATGAACCTCTGTATGTTTGAAATATTTAAATGTTCTAAATCTATGTCCAAATGAGGGCATTTAGTTCATGTTTTATGTTTTTTTGCTTTATCACTTTAAAAAGAAAAATACATAAAACAACAATGCTAATGCCTATAGAACCAATTAAATTTAAGATAAAATATTAAAGTATGGTGTTCCCAGTACCTGCTTTTATAGTCACCAATGGGATACAAAGGAATTTAAATTTGCAGATGAATCTAAATAAGTCTGCACAACATCAGGTTTTTATAACAATTTAAACAATCCACTAGCAGTCCCATGTCAAAGTGTCCCTGGGCAAGACACTGAACCCCTTATTGCCTCTGATGTGTGTCCCATCGAATGTATGAATGTGATAAAGCTCTGATTAGTCTCTTTAGAATGATTTGTTCAATTAGCTTTGTAGATGTAGTAGAGTGCTGTATGAATGGGTAAATGAGGCACAGGTTGTAGTATAAAGCACAGATTGTAGTATAAAGTATCTTGATTAGATAGAAAGGCGCTATATAAGCACAGACCATTTACAATTTGAAGTTTCACTTTTATAAGCTGGGAAAATATAAAATCTCACTGTTTGTAAAAAAAAAAAAAGCAAGATTTTGTAAAAAAAAATAATAAAAAGCAAGATTTCTCAAAATTACAGTGTATTCTAGATATTTGTTCCATTTTAAATCTGGTCTGTTCTTGAGTCTGACTGGATGTAGAAAGCATCAGAAACTCTTCTGGCTGCAGAACATTTCCCTCTGAGTGTGATTTTTGCATGTTTCCCCTTTGTGCAATGGGGCCGGATGCAGAGGTTTGTGGCAGCTGTGTGAGCACGTGTGTTGCCCTGTGTGGGGCAGAAACGCTCCTACTGTACTGATTTTCGATAGGTCTTCACCTCCTTCCCGGCTCATAGCCTGCGGCTTCTTCCTCCTCCTCTGAGTTTAATCAATTGACTGACGGTGCTGACCAGCTCCCACAGCTCATGGCTGAGTGAGGCCTGTTATTGGAGTCGCGTGTGTGGGTGGATGCTGCTTCAGGTGCATCCAGTGGGGCTCTGCATGCGCTAAGCTTAAGAACAGTGGTGATTTTAGCCTCTTTTGGGGGTGCTCAAGCACCTCTAAATTTTAACTTAGAATCCCTGAAAAATTAAGAAACCATCATTAGGATTTTGTAAGGAAACTCAGTTCTCAAACCTTAGATTCACCAAAATATTGAATAAATTTAGAATAAATATGGAATAAATTATGACAGTCTTAAACGGACCAGTGAAATCTATGTTGTTGTTTTTTTGCACAAGTTGGATCAATGCCACCTGTCAATCAATCCAGTAGGCAGGTCAGCAACTGACCAATCAGCGATCTCAATTTGTCCTGAAATAACACGGACACTGCAATCAGAGGGATTCCATGAAAATGTATCCAAAAATATAGCTGTCAGTGAAGAACATGTAATTCAGACAGCGTTAGCCTGAGCATTTAGAAGGCCCTAATACAGTTTATGTCATTTCTAAAACCTAAACGGAGTCTGGAAAAATGTAAAAGATGGATAAAGACATGCAGCTGACCTCATCATCAGAATACGAAAGTGATGAAAAGGAGAGGTTTGGTGTTTTCCAGAAAATTAACTGGTTTAGAGTTGCAGGTATTGTATCAAGTTGTACTTACCGTACGTTAATAACAGATACAGATATTCAGTTTAGGGTTTATTTATTTGCTGTGTTTCTTCTGGCAATACACGCAGCAGTAAACCAAGAAAGTTTATGAAAATGATCGAATGCAAAGTTCTGTTTGTGTCGGGAGAGAAACAAATCTAATACTGTACAAGGATTGGAACAGCTATGCCACATTTAAGAGCATAATAATTATGAAACTTAGAAACAAGTTCAAGTTGTGTTTGTCATTGCAAGGTTAACACAGAGTTAACAGTACAATGAAATGCTTAGGATAAGAAGACCCGATTTGACTCGCTAAAATCAAAGAACAAACCAACAAGAAAATACAATAAAGCATTCAATAAGGATACACAAAAAAAGGTACCAAAAAGTGAAAAAGTAGTTGATTAAAACATCTACAATGTCCTAAAGAGAGATACTGAGAAACAACATGGTAGACTATAATGGTGAATGAATTTTAATAAGTATTTTGAGATAGTAATATAAGCTAAAATGGATGGATGGATAGATAGACAGTTAGCTGGATGGCTGGCTGGCTGGCTGGATGAATAGACAGCTGAATGGATGGATGAATAGACAGTTAGCTGAATGGATGGATGAATAGACGGTTAGCTGAATGTTTGTTTGTTTATGTTTGTTTATGTTTATTAAATTTGTTCATTTTTTTACAAAAGAAACAATACAAGGCAATCTCATAATGATAGTGTACAAAATGTAAAAAAATGAAAGGTGGCAGAAAGAAGAATAAATCTTATTATATCTGCCCCTTATCTCCAACAATCAGACTTAACAACAGCAGTCAAACCATGTAAACAATAATAATCTTCAACCAACTTTTTCCAACAATCAGGTTAAACAATAATATTCTTCAACCAACAGTACAAAATGACTAACTCTTTCTAATTTTCTAACTAATACTAATACAGTACAAAATGACTAACTCTTTCTAGTTTTCTAACTAATACTAATACAGTACAAACTGACTAACACTTTCTAATTTTCTAACTAATGCAATACACATTACGTTATTTCACATATATTTTTTTAACATATTTGTTTTGATCATTTTTTTAAATGTAAACATTGACTTGGCATTTTTAACTACATTCTCCAAGCCATTCCATAATCTAATTCCCTGAATTGAGGTAGAACGTCCCTTCAAACTGGTTCTGAATTGTGGTTTTACAAACAACTCTGTTCCCTTAAGATTATAACAACTTTGTCTTTTAACAAAGTGCATTTGGATATTTAAAGGTAATGCATTATTTTGAGCTCTATACATAACTGATAAAATATTATAGTCTACCAAATCATGGAACTTCAGTAATTTTAGTTGATAAAATAATGTACTTGATGGATGACGGTAATGCTTTCTAGTGATAATTCTTACAGCTCTTTTCTGTAATACAAAAATAGGCTTTGTGATTGTTTTACACGCATTCCCCCAAACATCAATACAATAGATTAAGTGTGGAACAATGATTGTGTTATACAACAAATACAGAGCCTTATCATTCAATAGGTCTCTGACTTTGTACAGTACTGCTATCGATTTAGCTATTTTTATTCTTACAGAATTTATGTGTTGTTTCCATGTCAGTTTGTCATCAATGATAACACCCAAAAACTTCACCTCACTCACTCTACAAATCTCAACATCCTCAATTTTGAGTGGAACATCAACAGTTTTCTTTCTATTACCGAATATCATGTAATTAGTTTTCTCTAGATTTAATGATAATTTATTTATTTTAAACCAAGTTTGTATCTTTACAAATTCTGTCTTTATCAATTCTAACATTTGTTCTATATCTTCACCTGAACAGAAAAAAGTGGTATCATCTGCGAAAAGTACACATTTAAGGAGTCCTGACACATTTACCAAGTCATTCACATATAAAATAAAAAGCTTTGGTCCAAGTACAGAGCCTTGGGGAACTCCACATGTGATATTACAGAGGTCAGATCTTACATCATTTATTTGTACAAATTGTTTCCTATTTTTTAAGTAGCTAGATACCCACTGTAATGCTGGTCCTCTAATACCATATTTGTTCAGTTTTTCAAGGAGAATTGTGTGATCAATAGTATCGAATGCTTTTTTTAAATCAACAAAGATACTGATACAATGTTGTTTTTGATCGACAGCAGTAGTTATTTGTTCCATTAATTCCATGAGAGCCATTGATGTAGAGTTTTTTGATCTAAACCCATACTGACTGCTGCTTAGAATATTTTGTTTATCTATAAATTGGTCTAGTCTGTTTACAAATAGTTTTTCAAGAATTTTTGAAAACTGTGGTAACAAGGATATAGGTCTATAATTGTTGAATACACATTTATCACCATTTTTAAAAAGAGGAACGACCTTAGCTACTTTCATATTATCTGGAAAAATTCCTGTTGAAAATGATAAGTTACATATGTATGTGAACGGCTCAATAACATGGCTCATTATGTCCTTTACAAACATCATATCCATGTCCACCCAGTCTTTCGATCTCTTGTCTGTAAGATGTTTTACTACATTCATTATTTCCTCTTTGTTAGTTCCATTTAGGAAAATACTATTTGCACAACCTGTAATTGAGTGGATCATATTTTTATCTACTTTTGGTATCTTAGCTGCAAGGCTTGATCCAACATTCACGAAATATTGATTAAATCCATTTACAATTTCATTTTCATCATGAACTTCATCGTTGTCTTTTACAAAATATTTTGAAATACCAGTTTTTGCTTTATGATTCTTCAGTACACCATTCATTACTCGCCATGTTGCTTTCATATCACCATTAGTTTTATCTAATAATTTACTATAATATTCTTTCTTATGTTTCCTTATAATCCCTACTAATTTATTTTTATACTTTTTATATTTTTCTTCTGCGCTCTGACTTCGCAATTTCAAGAAACATGAATACAAATAATTCTTTTTTTTACATGCATTTCTTAACCCTTTTGTCATCCATGGTTGATCATTTGTATTTCTCTTTGTGTAATTTGTTTGCACACAATTCTTTTCATACAGGGTTTCCAAGATATTCATAAACTCATCATATGCCCTGTTCGTATCATCAACATACACATCATTCCAGTCTTGTTTATCCAGATCCTCTTTCAATTTTTCCAAAACTTTTTTTGATGTGTTTATGATTTTTTTCTTCGTTGTGTCTGCTTTTGTGATTTTTTGATCATTTTTAAAGATTGTGAAAACTGGTAAATGATCACTTAAGTCGGTCGTTAAGATACCACCAATTACATCCCCATTTGTTATATTTGTGAAAATATTATCAATTATTGTGGCACTATGAGTTGTAATTCTTGTTGGCTTTGATATCAATGGATACATATTTAAACTGTACATTGAGTTTATAAATGTGCTTATGTTATTTGAATCTGTTTTATTTCCCATATCAATGTTAAAGTCTCCACACAAGAAAATATTTTTATTAAAACTTTTCTCCATGGATGGATGAATAGACAGTTAGCTGAATGGCTGGATGGATGGATGGATGGATGAATAGACAGTTAGCTGAATGGATGGATGAATAGACACTTAGCTGAATGGATGGATGGATAGACAGTTAGCAGGATGGCTGAATGGATGGATGAATAGACAGTTAGCTGGATGGCTGGCTGGCTGGCTGGATGGATGGATGAATAGACAGCTGAATGGATGATGAATAGACAGTTAGCTGAATGGATGGATGAATAGACAGTTAGCTGAATGGATGGATGAATAGACAGTTAGCTGAATGGATGGATGGACAGACAGTTAGCTGGATGGCTGGCTGGCTAGATGGATGAATAGACAGCTGAATGGATGGATGAATAGACAGTTAGCTGAATGGATGGATGAATA
>JBBPBX010092211.1:0-13780 GCA_038048925.1 Garcialebias charrua
AAGTTATATTATAGCCGGGGATTTCAACTGTACAATGATCCCAGAATTGGATAGAAGCTCGGGTATTGACAACTCTCATTCTAAAAGTAGACAAACAATTCAACATTTTATGAAAGAGCTCAATTTGAGGGATATTTGGAGAGATATGAATCCCAAGGATTCAAAGTACTCTTGTTACTCAAGCACACATAAATCATATTCACGTATCGATTACTTTTTAATCTCCTCCAATTTGGGCCACAAAATAAAGGATTGTGGCTACGAAAGCATATTAATATCTGACCATGCTCCAAATACACTAATATATGAAGACTTAAAACTTCAAAGAGACCCTCCTAGGTGGAGATTTAAACAAAAATGGCTCCTTGACCCAGAATTTGTAATTTTTATAGATAATCATATCGACCTCTTTTTTGACACTAACAAAAATGAAACACCACCCTCTACAAGGTGGGAAGCTTTCAAGGCTTATATAAGAGGTCAGATAATTAGCTATACGAGTTACAAGGCAAAACAAACCAACAAAAAAACTAAAGAGTTAGCAGCAGAGATTAAGTCGCTCGAGAAGGAATATTATCAAACATTTTGCACAAAAACCCATAGTAAACTCTTGCTACTACGAACAAAATATAACGAACTTTCTGCCTCTAGAGCAGCCTCACAAGTTTTACGCCTTAAACAAACATTTTATGATCAGGGGGAAAAGTCTGGGAAATTATTAGCCTGGCGCATTCGACAATTACAAAATGAGAAAAATATTATCTCAGTTGAAAATAACGAGGGACACTTTATTGTTGACCCTTTAGAAATCAATGAAACTTTTAAGGTATTTTTTGAAAAATTGTACAACTCAGACATAACAAATAAGGAGCAAGAGCAAAATGTTTTTCTAGACACCCTTCAGATGACCAATATATCAGATTTAATGAACGTAGATCTTAATGTAGCAGTTACTAAGGAGGAAATTTCTATAGCAATAGATCACTTGAAAATAGGCAAAACTCCAGGACCAGATGGGCTGCCAACAGAATTTTATAAGAAATTTAAAACTAAACTGCTAATTCCACTTTTTGATATGTACATAGACTCATTTGAAAAGGGAATTCTTCCTATCTCACTAAGAGGAGCTTTGATAACTTTGCTGCCAAAACCTGGTAAACCCTGCAACAAATGTGAAAACCTAAGACCAATAAGTCTTCTTAATGTGGACTTAAAGATTCTTTGTAAACTGTTGGCTAGAAGACTAGAGAGAATACTACCTAATATAATTCCCTGTGACCAGAATGGGTTTATTGGAAATAGACAGGGATTCCATAATGTGAGACGAGTTCTAGATATTCTTTATCATTCGGAAGATGAAACAGACACCGCCTTACTATCCCTGGATGCCGAAAAGGCATTTGATAGAGTTGAATGGCCCTATTTATTTGAGATATTAAAAAGATTTGGTTGTGGAGAAAATTTCTGTCGATGGGTTAAACTTCTATACAATGAACCTTATGCTGAAATAATAACAAATGGAAACATATCAAAACCATTTAAAATCAAGCGAGGTTGCAGGCAGGGGTGCCCCCTTTCTCCTTTATTGTTTATTCTAGCAATTGAACCATTTGCCATTGCGGTGCGATCTCATAAAAATATAACTGGCATAACAATAGGCCAAATGGAACACAAAATTGCTTTGTTTGCTGATGACATCATTCTCTTTTTGGAAAAACTTGAAAATTCCATTCCAGCCTTGTCAGATCTAATAAATACGTTTGGTAGTATATCAGGATATAAAGTAAATAAAGACAAATCTTCATTAATGCTACTTAATTCAGAAGAAAGAAATAATGTTGGGAATCCTTTCCAATTTAAAAAGGTAGACTGTTTTACATATCTGGGGATTAGGATAGTACATTATATAAGTCACATTGTTGAGGTTAATTATAAACCAATGGTAGAATCAATAACTGCATCTATAGATAGATGGAACCACTTGCCCCTATCAATTATAGCAATAATTAATATTCTTAAATCGAATGTAATGCCCAAACTTCTGTATTTGTTTCAGAATATCCCATTGCCGCCTCCTTCCAATTTATTTTTATCTCTAAAGAATATTTTTACACGGTTTTTATGGAATAATAGACGACCGAGACTACGCTTATCACTCCTGTACTTACCGTATGATAGAGGAGGACTCAAGTGCCCCAATCCACTTTGGTACTATTGGGCAGCTCAGTTGAGAACTGTGATGTACTATTTTACAGATGATTCCTCTATACCTTGGATGGATATTGAGGGGTCTTCTGTTCCTCTCCCTCTACCTCAATACATATATTCAGCAAAAGTTAAACATTTGAAAAAAAAACACAAGAAATCCTATAGTTAGAAATATGATTTCAGTTTGGTACCAAGTTAATAAATATTTAGGTGGTTCATCCCCCCTGTCACGCTTTAGTCCAATATGGGGTAATCAACTGTTCCCTCCAGGCAGGGCAGACTTGGGTTTTAGGAAATGGGCTGAAAAGGGTTTAAAAACAATAGGAAACCTTGGGGAGTCAGATGATGGGGTCCTGATGTCCTTCGAAGAGTTAACTGCCAGATATGATATTCCAAATAAACATTATTTTAAATACCTACAGGTGAGAAATTTTATTAGATTATCTCAAAATCAGTGCGAGTTTGTTCCCCCACTGTCCACCTTGGAAATTGAAATGACAAAAAACCACTCCAGAAAAGGAATAATCTCCCATTTATACAGCATGTTAACAGACGAGTCCTCCGAAACATCTTTAAGGAAACTTAATGCATGGAGGGAAGATCTACAGGAGAATTTGCCAACTGAGGTCTGGGAAGAGATGTGTGCTAAAGCACAAACACAAACTACGAACACACGCCTGAGACTATTGCAGTATAAATGGTTGATGAGGACGTACGTGACGCCAGAACAGCTTAATAAATACAATGGTGCCATTCCAGACTTATGTACCAGATGTGGTGTTAAACATGGCGGCGCGTGCAAACGTTGCGGCTTCTCTCTCTCCCAGCAACACGGTGCTTTCGTCTGTCTTGTCCTGCACGCCGCAATTTGCCGGCACGTCTTTGTCTTGTCTACGTGTTCAAGAACGCAAGTATAGCCGTGAATTCCTGCTTGATGTCGGAAAAACCGCTCATTTGGGAATAAACAGCGAACTTCAGGAGAAGCTACATGAGCTCGAGGTGGAGTTACATCAGCTTCGTGACTGCGAGCTGCTCTGGAAGCCAGCCCCGACCTTCCCTCCATCGCGCCCGCCGTGGAAGTACCACAAGCGGCGTGACGCTTCACCGCGCCCGCCATGGAAACGCCACAAGCGGCGTGACAGGAAACAGAAGCGGGGCAAACGTGGAGGTATCAGAGCTAGGCTAGCAGCTAGCCCACACAGGCCGGCGATCCCATCCATGGTTCTGGCTAACGTGCGCTCCTTGGACAACAAATTGGATTATATACGCCTGCTGCGAACGACACAAAAGACTGTGAGAGACTGTTGTGTGTTTGTATTCACGGAAACGTGGCTCAACAACAACGTTCTGGACCATGCTATTCAGCTGGAGCAGCTAACATGCTACAGAGCGGACCGAACCCTCGAGGGAGGTAAGAGATGGGGAGGGGGGCTCTGTGTTTACATCAACAACGCATGGTGTCGTGATGCTGCTGTGGTCTACAAACACTGCTCACATTTAGTGGAGTTCATGACTATTAAATGCAGACCGTTCTTTTTACCGAGGGAGTTTACAGCTGTTATGATTGTTGCTGTATATATCCCCCCAAGCTCCAACAGCAAAGATAGAGGTGAGGCACTAAATGAACTATATCTGCACATCAGTGAGCAACAAACAGCCCATCCTGATGCTTTTCTCATCACGGCTGGTGATTTCAACCATGCAGATTTAAAGAGTGTTCTTCCAAAAACATACAGAAACATAAACTTTGCAACAAGAGGAAACAACACCCTGGACCAGGTTTACACCACCATGAAAAATTCCTACAGAGCCATCCCCCTCCCCCACATTGGTGCTTCTGACCATATCTGTGTTATGCTAAAGCCAGCATACAGGCCACTGGTGAAAGTCACAAAACCAGTCCGCAAGCAGATACGAGTGTGGCCAGAGGGGTCTTCAGAGGCACTCCAGGACTGTTTTGACACCACAGATTGGAGTATGTTCAAAGAAGCTGCTACCACAAACAACACCACATGTCTCCAGGAGTACTCAGACACTGTATGTTCATACATCACCAAGTGCATTGATGATGTAACCAACCTTAAAACCATCACTGTTCGGGCTAACCAGAAGCCATGGCTGACAGCTGAGGTTTACAGACTCCTGAGAGCCAGGAATGCTGCCTTCAAAGCGGGAGATCAGGTGGGCCTGAGGGCAGCCAGAAACAACCTGGACCGGGGCATCAGAAAGGCAAAGAAGCAGTATTCTGGGAAAATAGCTCACCGTTTCAAGGACAGCAGGGATACACGCAGTCTGTGGCAGGGAATACAGACCATCACAAACTACAAACCACCCCCCCAGACCTGTGACAGCTCAGCCTCTGCGCTGAATGAACTGAATGAGTTCTTTGCTCGGTTCGAGGCAAGTAACAGCACACCAGCACATAAACTCCCCCCCTCTCCTGATGGCCAGGTGCTGACGCTGTCCTCAGACAGCGTAAGGCGATCATTCATAAAGATTAACGCCCGGAAGGCCTCTGGTCCTGACAACATACCTGGTCGTGTGCTGAAGGACTGTGCAGGGGAACTCGCAGCGGTCTTCACGGACATCTTTAACATCTCACTGAGCCAGGCCATCGTCCCCACCTGTTTCAAAGCCACCACCATCATCCCTGTCCCAAAGAAGGCAACGCCCGCATGCCTCAATGACTATCGCCCAGTAGCACTCACCCCCATCCTGATGAAGTGCTTTGAACGGCTAGTCATGAAAAGCATCACATCTGTCCTCCCTGACTCCCTGGATCCCTTCCAATTTGCATACCGACCTAATCGCTCAACCGACGATGCCATCTCCTCTGCCCTTCACACAGCTCTCACACATCTGGACACGAAGGACTCCTATGTTAGAATGTTGTTCATCGACTTCAGCTCGGCATTCAACACCATCATCCCCCAACAGCTCATCCTTAAACTGGACAGTCTGGGGCTGAACACCTCAATGTGTAACTGGCTGCTAGACTTCCTGACCGGGAGACCACAGACAGTACGGATCGGGAGTAACACATCTAGCACCATCACATTGAACACAGGGGCCCCACAAGGATGTGTGCTGAGCCCCCTTCTATTCACCCTGCTAACACACGACTGCACACCATCGTACAGCTCCAACCACTTCATCAAGTTTGCGGACGACACAACAGTGGTAGGTCTCATCAGCAACAACGATGAGACGGACTACAGGAACGAGGTGAGCCGCCTGGCCTTGTGGTGCGGACACAACAATCTCACTCTCAACGTGGAGAAGACAAAGGAGATTGTTGTGGACTTCAGGAAGAGGGATGCCCAACATGCCCCTCTGACCATCAACAGCACCACAGTGGAGAGAGTAGACAGCACCAAGTTCCTGGGAGTGCACGTCTCAAAGGACCTGTCCTGGAGCAGGAACACTGCAGCACTGGCAAAGAAGGCTCACCAGCGTCTCTACTTTCTCCGCAAGCTGAAAAGGGCTGGAGCTTCAACCCCCATCATGAGCACCTTCTACAGAGGTGCCATAGAAAGTGTCCTGACCAGCTGCATCACTGTGTGGTTTGGTGCATGTACTGCATCATGCCGCAAGAGCCTCCAGCGCATTGTGAGAGCAGCTGAGAAGATCGTGGGCACCTCCTTGCCCTCACTGCAGGACTTACACAGCAAACGCCTCAATCGGAAAGCCCACCGCATGGCAGGTGATCCCACACACCCACTACACAGCTGCTTCAGACTGCTGCCATCAGGGAGGAGACTGAGGAGTCTCCAGGCTCGAACCAGCAGACTGAGAGACAGCTCTGTTCATCAGGCAGTCAGAATGCTAAACACTCTGCCTGCTCTGCCTCCCCTCCCATTTGAACTGCCTTAACACTAAAACTTTCTCACATATTATCACTCAACACAAAGTTTTTAACACTAGACTCTGTGTCATCAAACGGGTTAATCACTAAACTCTCGGTCATGTGCTCATACAGTTTGCACTACTTCTCATACTTGCACTAATGTCTGTATTACATCACTGCCTATAATCATAATACTGTTTACATTCTCTGTTTACATTTATTAATACTGTTTACTTTTATTACTACTGCTTACATGTAATTACTACTGTTTACATTTATTTACACTACTCTAATATCTACACCACTGCTGGTACATATACAGTGTGCTCTGAACGGTCTTATTTAGGGATGCCCAATGTGCCTTACTGCATATGCCACTTTTTGCCTCTACAACAACATCAACTACTACCTCATACATATACTGTGTACATTGACTCATACGCTGCTTTGCCACTTTGCAAATGTCAATGCTAGAAACCTTTAGTTTATTTTAGTTATACTTTTTATACTCTTTTTTTATACTAGTATGCAAAAACTCAGGACAATATTATGTTCATTAAATGTTTAATGTTTTAGTTTTAGAGTTGGTGTAAATTTTCATACTCTTATACCACTATGCAAAAAACTCAGGACAGTGTTAGTTTTACTATTTTATGCTTATGTCTATTATTATATGTTTCAGTGTTTCAATGTTTAGATGTTTACTGTTGCACCGAGGGACTGAGAGAAACGCAATTTCGGTCCTGTGTATGTCCTGCACTGTACATATTGCAGATCTGACAATAAAGTTGACTTTGACTTTTTGACTTTGGTGAGGAAAGGGGAACTTTTTTCCATTGCATTTGGAAATGCAATAAAGTTCAACAATTCTGGAGGGAGATTAAACAAGCTCTAGAGAGTATACTGGGTATAAAGGTAGAACTTGACCCTAAACTGTTCATTTTAGGCTTTTACCCTAATAGACATCATATGTCCAGGAAAATAATTAACGCTATGGATTTGTGCTTACTGCTTGCAAAGAGAGTCATAGCACTGACATGGAAGAATACCAGCAAGCCACGGTTCAGTGACTGGATTAATGAGCTGTCCACAACCTTACCAATGGAAAAAATTACTTACATTATAAAGGGGAAACAATCACTGTTTCAAAACATCTGGGGTCCCTTTATGAAATATATAGGGAGTGTGGATTCGAAGGTTGGGGAAGGAGAGGTGTAGTCGCTGGTGAACCTCTGCAGCCACATATCCAGTGTTAATTTTGACAGCTATTTTTAATTTAGTTTTAGTCTTAGTCATGTGACTAAAACATCATTTAGTTTTAGTCATTACTTAGTCATCAGAATTTTTTTTTGTTTTAGTCTAATTTTAGTTGACAAATCAATGAAAACATTTAGTCGACTAAATCTACAGTCAATTAAGTCGACTAAGTTATACATAGTAAAAACTTTTCATCAATTCTCTGTAGTTACTAAAACAAAACAATGTTTTAACCATAATATTAATATTAATATGCAATACATACAACAACAAATAAAACTTTTTTCAAACATTATTTGTCTAACCTTGCTTTTAACAGTAAAACTACAAGCAGTACTTGAATCCAGTGTTAATTTTGACAGCTATTTTTAATTTAGTTTTAGTCTTAGTCATGTGACTAAAACATCATTTAGTTTTAGTCATTACTTAGTCATCAGAATTTTTTTGTTTTAGTCTAATTTTAGTCGACAAATCAATGAAAACATTTAGTCGACGAAAATAATTAGTCGACAGTTAGTCGACAAAATTAACACTGCACATATCATATTTTAAAACAATCATAAAATAATAAAAACAACCTATCATCTTTGTATACTAGATTACCTTATTTGTGCGAACTGCATATTTGAATTTATAATTATATTTTTGAAATTACGCACAATATTTAAATTTATTGGGCCGACCCTTGTAAAATAGAGAAACCTTTGTTGTTCTAAGTGTTGTTGGGGATTTCCTTTGTTTTGGGGTTTGGGGTGGGGTATATGCATGTGTACATAGTTTGTATCCTTCTGGTTTGTTATACAACTTGTGTCTTTTTTTCACTAAGTGTTGCTCCAATGTATCTCACAAATACCTGACTTGTGAAGGAAGTTAAGCTTAATGCTGGACAATAATTTATCTATTTTTGACATTTCCTTTGATGTAAGAGCACACTTATCTTTGTATATAACTGGAAGTGTGTTTTTATTTCTTTTTCTTTTTTACTTTTGAAAACTCAATAAAAATAATGTTGGAAAAAATGTTCTTGACTTAGAATACTCTTCTTCCACTCTTCTTCTTCTTTCGACTTTTCCCTTTTCAGGGGTCGCCACAGCGAGTCATCCTCCTCCACCTCACTCTGTCCTCTGCATCCTCTGTCCTCACTCCAACTACCTTCATGTCCTCTCTAACTGCATCCATATATCTCCTCTTTGGCCTTCCTCTTTGTCTTTTTCCTGGCAGCTGCATTTCTAACATCCTTCTACCAATATACCCACTGTCCCTCCTCTGGACATGTCCAAACCATCTCAGTCTGGCCTCCCTAACTTTATCTCCCAGTTGTTCAACATGTGCTGTACCTCTGATGATCTCATTCCTGATCTTATCCATCCTTGTCACTCCTAAGGAGAACCTCAACATCTTCATTTCTGCCACTTCCAGTTCTTTCTCCTGTCTTTTTGTCAATGTCTCTGTCTCCAGACCATACAACATAGCTGGTCTCACCACTGTCTTGTAAACTTTTCCTTTGACCTTTGCTGACACCTTTTTGCCACAAATCACTCCTGAAACTTTTCTCCATCCGCTCCATCCTGCCTGGACTCTCTTCTTCACCTCTTTACCACATTCCCCATTTTCCTGGACAGTGGACCCCAAGTACTTGAAGTCCTGCACCTTTGTGACCTCTGATCCTTGTAGCCTCATGCTGCGTTCCAGTTACCTCGTATTGTGGGAATTTCCCAGTTCCCAGTGGTAGATTGAAACCGGAATGCCCACTCTAGTGGTAAATTCCCACTCGTAAAGTGGGAGAATTTTTTCTGCTCCCAGTTTCCATTTCAAGATGGTGGATACTCGCGTCTTCAGTGAGTAAACACCTAAACGTTTACTAAAATAACAGTTCTAAAATGTTGTTGCGTGTATTTAATCACACAGTGAAGTGAAGACGTTTGTTTTTGTTTTCTTAGCTGTAAAGCTAGTTTTTCTTTTTTCCCAACGATTTACATTAAAGAATTAGAGAAAAATATATATTAAATCAATTACCTTCGGCGGTCATCATCCTCCTCTGACATATTCTGTGTCAGGAGTGCATATCTGGTTAGTAATTTATTATATTCGGAAACGGCAACAAAAACAAAGCGTGCGTGCGTCCATCTTGATTTTCCATTGGTTTCAAGTGGTAACTTGGGAAATGACGTTACTACCACTTCCCAGTTCCCAGAATACGAGGCAACTGGAACGCAGCATCACTGTTCCACTGGCCTTCCTCTCATTCACACACATGTACTGTCTACGGCTGACTTCCATTTATCTTCTTCAAGTGAATACCTCCACCTCTCCAAGTTCTCTTCCACCTGTTCCCTGTAAATGTCTGTATTCAGTGATCAGTCTAGCCACTATGTTAAAAGGACCACCAACATTCGTTAAGTGTATTTAGAATTTCTGCTCCTGATGTTTCTAAAGTTTCAGATGTAGAGCCTTCAAAATGTGTTTTTACCAGTAGAAATGTTATTTGTGTTTATTGCCTGTTGCTGAAAGGCAAAGTCAGGTGATCTTGTTTTCACCTGTGTCTGTCCCAATATGTTAGCAAAATATCTCAGAAACCGCTGGACAGATTTATATCAGAGTCAGTCAGAGTCAGAGATTCTTTATTGTCATTTGCACCACATGTGGTGCATGTGATGAAACTAGATTATGTACACAGGGTCCCAGTTACATCCAACAATAAAATGCAGAAATATGACACTTTCATATAGTAATAGATGGATGTACTTCTCCAACTGGTTTTTGTTTGGAGTCAACTAAATTCAAGATGGCCTCCGCAGCCAACTAACCTTGAAAATGCAAAATGGCTCAGTCATTGCAGACATGAGCTAAAATTTGGTGTGGTGATTGTTAAAAAAAAATTTGACATACACTTCTCTCCACAATCAGTTTTACAGATGTTGAGCTAAAATGTAAAGTGGTAGTGTCTGAGAGTCATTTACGACACAAAATGTTAGTGCTATGTGCAATTGATTTTGCAATATCCTACAACACTGCTTTCAAGGATTACTCAAATTAATTTAACTCAACCATAACATGAATTTAAGTTTAAAGACCGTGTAAAGTGAATTTCAACATTTTCTTCAATAAACATTATAAATGTCGTAATTGTAATCTTGTAAATGAGTAAAAAGTCTCAAAATTGTAGCTCAATTAATTTTGGAGTTATAGATCAAACTGTGTATAAACACATTTCTCTTTCAGGATTTTTTAGGCGTGGTTTAAATGTGACCGCGTTTCGTCACGCGGTCACAAGCCCCACCCCCTGCAGCTCCAGCCGTTATAAATGCGTTCTTCGGTGGAGCCGTTCACTCGCTACCGACCGTCTCCCTCCAGTACTGGCGTGCTGCTGGAGCGACCACATGCCACCTGCACCTCCGCGCACCCCCGCGCGCGTGTGTGGCGATCAGACCCCGCATGCATGTGACCGGGTCGCGCGCGCGCGCGTGTGTGTGTGAGGAGGCGATCAGACCCCGCATGCGATGTGACCGGGTCGCGCGCGCGCGTGTGTGTGTGAGTGAGAGGCGATCAGACCCCGCATGCGATGTGACCGGGTCGCGCGCGCGCGTGTGTGTGTGTGTGTGTGGCGATCAGACCCCGCATGCGATGTGACCGGTTCGGACCGCGAGTCCGCTCATCTTCTAAAATAGCGCTGATTATAACAGCGGAGTTATGTGTCCTCAACTTTAAAAACATAACCAGAGTTGTTAGTGCACTAAAAACAGCGTAACTCTTGGAAAAAGGAGCTGCTGGAAGCCAGAACTCAGATAAAAACAGAGCAGGTGGATCTCTGCTTCCCCCGTATGCCTCCCCACACAGCTCAGCTCTGAAGGGGGCTGGACATGGCGCAGTACTGCGCTGAAACCACGCCCACGTGCGACACGCCCCCAGCGTTCTAGAGCAAGGCAAAATCATGTTTTTTCATGATTTTTGAGACTTAATTTTATAAGGAAATCAATGTTTTTAATCAGTCAGATTTATATGGGTGATTAATAACACATATTTATGCCGTGTGACAAAATAAAAACACAAATTTAATTTCACTTTACACGGTCTTTAAAACTATAACTATAAAAAACTATAACATTCTAAAAATATATACAGTATATATAAACTATAACATTGATTACGGTGACAGTATCTACATGAATGCTCCTACAAGCACCCTGCAGATGTTGGATGCTGTCTATCATGGTGCACTAAAGGCCGGCGCATAGCTCCGCGCTTGAGCGAGCGCGGCGCCCCGCTGTGTGAGTGCCGTGAGGTCGCCGCTGCACAAGCCCTTTGAACGTTCACGCGAGCGCGCCAAGCTCCAATTTTACGAGCGCCTACGCGAAGCGCGGTGTCTGACCAATCAGCTGCACGTGGAGGGGGACTGAACTGACCCCCTCCGCTCACAGAGAACGAAGAAGAAAGCAGAGCTCTGTTGGAGCACACACGCTGCTCACGCTGTGCTCTGCTGTGAACCCCCCACGCGCAGCGCGCGCGCGTGGCGCGGGACTCGGTCCAGCGCGGAGCTCTGCACCGGGCTTAAGATTCATAACTGGCTGTGATTATCATACCCACCACTGCACCCTGTATTCACTGGTTAACGGGACATCATTAACTTCATGCAGGTTCTTCCACTGGTACATTTTCATCTTTAAATCATTTCTTGGTCTGCTGCCTTCATACATCTCCTCCTACATGTCTTTGTGTGAGTGCAGCTACAGCGTGCGCTCTCAGGACATGATTACCTGCAGTGTTCCGTCAGTGAGGACTGAACTTGGCAAAAGGGCCTTCTCCTATTCTGCTCCTGCTTCCTGGAATATCTTACTTACTATCTTAAAGCTCTCGGCCTTGACCTCTCTAAATGGTTTTAAGAATCTGTTGGAATCCTGGCAAAAACCAATGCAGATATGTTCCTATTTTTGATTTACTAAATCTACCTTATAATGTTTTGCTACTTTGCTACTTTGTTTTAATTTGTTTAAAAAATATCTGTATTTCTCTCTTGTTTGTCTATTGTTGATTGTTTAAGGAAATTCTACTACTGCTGCTGTTGTCATCATTCTTTAGTTTGTAGACAGGTCCCTCTTGTAAATGAGTCCTCGAGGCTCAATGAGGTTGACCTGACTAAATAAAGGTTGAATAACATGAAATCAACGGGCCATATGCATTCATACCAGGAATGCTTTGTCTTTAATCAATTTCCGTTCAGTCTACAAAAAGAAAAAAGTTATTACTGTACTACAGATGTCTCAAAAAAGTATGACAGGAGTGATGTTTGATTATATGTTACAACGGCCTGCGATGCCACCTCTCATCACATCGCGAAGGAATGACACAGCCACTTTCCATATATGGACATGACAAACTGCTCGGGCCCGCCCCCGGCCAGTTGCTCCGCCCACCTGTCTCCACTGTCCAGATGGCTCCTGAAGGCGCAGCGGACTCTGTGACACTTTCCCGTTAATGAACTGAGAGGAAAAACCACCGCAGTGAAAAGCGAATACAAACACTCATAACTAGTGTCATAGTGGCGCAGGGCGCGTGGGGTTAGCGATGTGTAAAGACGTGCCCTCAGATTTGTAACTTCCTTTTATTTTGAAGGAGTTTCAACTGCGTGGGGGACGCTGTCTCCCCTTTCCAGCTGGCGCCACTGCAGACACTGACACAGGCATGTGTGGACACAGATCAGCTCACCTCAGGTTTTGGGGAGACCCCTTTCTCCTCGTTAGCGGCTGCTTGCTGAAGTTTAGCCTCCTCCTCCTTTTATTTTGATGAATTTTACTCCCTGCGATCCGCTGCCCTGGACTCTTTTTATGAGGAGGACGCGCTGGGGAAGTGCGCGACGCTCCGCGGCAGGAGACGGAAGAGGGGGGAGAGTCGGGGGGACAAAGCTGGACAGGAGGCCGGGAGAGGAGGGGGGTGTCTATTTTGGAACGCGCGCTGCTGTCAGCGGGAGCGCGCGTTCACGAGTGACCATGGTCTCTCTCTGACAAGTTTCACAAAAGAAGATGAATTCTATTAGCCTCTCTTTTACTGAGGTTGAGTCAGAATTATATAACCTGGACTCTGTTTTCATCCAGTACAGGACAGTTATCTAAAACAGTGGTTCCCTAACTTTTAATAAAGGGACCTCATGTGGAAGAACCATACACAGCCCCTGCTCACCAGCTTGGTCACCACATGGGATGGCACAAGCCAACCAACGTGATTGTGTTTGTCACTTTGGAACAAACGGCATACAGGTAGTCCCCGATTTACGAGCGCTCTGATCTACGAGGTTCCGGACTTACGAGCTGGCGAATTATTGGAAAAAACGCAAAAAATACTGAGTTTTCCTGTGTTTTTTCACCACAGTTCGTTAGCTAAACATGTGGACACACGTTTCCGATCATTTTTATGCACTCATAAGCAGTTTTTCGATGAAAAACGAGTGTTCGTAGTCGCGCTAGCAAAACCGTT
>JBBPBX010092212.1:0-13780 GCA_038048925.1 Garcialebias charrua
GGCAGACAAACAGAAGTTTTAGAACTCGTTAGCAGGTAAATAGTGCAGACTGCCACCTCATCAGGTTTAGTCTGCGACAGCCCAGCTAGCTGCTAGCTGCTAGCTACATGTCACATAAGCTGCTCCGGGTTCAAAACTGAGTAACTCCGTCAGCCTTACGCCGTGCACGTGATATCCGTACGTCCCTCCATCAGATGTTTCTGAACTCTGTGATAAACCCATTTCTTAAAATAAAAATAAAAGTTTTACACAATTATTTAAAATAATCAATGACGACAACACACGGCTACGATCATCTCGTTAACAGCCTAAATCAATTGAGCGTCGAGCACATCGAGCAGGAACTCAAGTGCTGCACATGCGCAAACTAACAGTTCTTCTTTGTAGCCACTAGAGGGCGAGAGAGCTCACTACGTTTATGTCCGGATGAAGGACGAAACGTCTCAGGGGGAAAAAAGAAACCGTCCAGATGTTGTGAGTGACTGACTGGTTGTATTAGATTGTTGAGCATGAACTTTGTTGTTTTGAACCACTTTGGCATGAATGCCTCAGAGGAGTTAACAGGGGAGAGGGCGGGCCCCAGAACCTATCACCAGCAAACAGGTTTTTTTTTTTCATTATGGGAGTGTGCTGCTTTGTTTGTGGCTCCTCGGATGGATGAAGTCCTTTGGATGAAGGATGAAACGTTGCAGCAAAAAAAAAAAGAAAAAAAAAAGAAAAGAAACAATACAGATGACCTGATTGAACATTGGATTTTTACCCAGATTATTGAGCATGAACTTTGATCATTTAGTTTATAATATTCATAATAATTGTTCTAAAGTCACGCAAAACATACAGGTAGATTTTTTTTTTTTTCTTGTCCTGAAATATAAAAATGTTTTAGGTGTTATATTAATTTTTTTAACGTTTTTGTCAAATTAGATGATGTGTTTGACAGACACACTCAAGAGTGACATTTTAGTTCAATTTCAATCTGCACGACTTTTATACCTGAACTGGAGTCTCACACATTTTATGGATACTCACAACAACTAACATATTGTTTTGTTATCCAGTCTTTTGTAAACAGTACAGGTTTGCACAAAACAGCATTGTCTATAAAGAAATTTTAGAATATACAGTAAAAACTAACTGTTAATGTTTGAACTACCGTAATTCATTGTAATTTATTCTGAAATTGAATTTCAAAAATTAACAGAGTACAACACATTTAGGTTACTGTTAAGTTCATTTTTTTGAGTTGGGACATTGTGTAAAACATAAATAAAAACAGAATGAAATTATTTGCATCTCTCATGAAGACCCCTTTCACGGCTCGTCATCAACCCTGGAAAAATACCGGAAGTAGCCATCTTGGCGATAGCGGTGTTAGCCTCAAAGCTATTGTAGTGGTGCGTCGCGTCGTCACACAAAATCAAAAAATGGTGAATTATTGTCGTGTCCATGGCTGCCACAATCGGTCAGATTGAGAGAAAAAGCTTCTGTTTTACAGATTACCACTCGTGATCACAAATCAAGGTGAAGTAGTTATCAGAGGAACGTCGACGTCTGTGGCTGCCAGCCTAAACCAGAACTTGGATTGAAAAACACTGAGCAACATCCGAATTTGCTCTGCACACTTTGTGTCAGGTAATATATTTCTTACAGTAGATTATAGTGAATTAGGGCATTACACGAATCATAAGTTTATTGAGCACGAGGACAGACCTTTGAAACACCACCTCCCTTTCTCTGTTCAAGACAGCCCTGAAAACACATCTCTTTAGACTAGCTTATCATTAACTTTACTAAATGTATTTTATATTATATCATCCTTATGTATTTTATATTTCAATTTGTCACTGATAATGTTTGAACTGAATTGGTTTGTTAAGTGTCCTTGGGTGTCCTGAAAGGAGCTTTTAAATAAAATGATTATTATTATTACAATCCTTTAACTGTGCTGCATAAAATGTACATGGAACGTTACAATTTTTTTTTTGTTGAGTTATTTGTTTTTTACTTGTTAAGCTTTCAGTTGTTGAGTTGTTTATGCTGATTATTCAAAATTCATAAGAGCACTGTCATGACAGTGCTCTTGTCATGAGTGTCATGTCATGACACTCATGACAAGAGCACTGTCATGAGAAACTACACACCTAGCTCTCAAGTTGAAAAGCAAAAAATACGTACAAACACTAAATATGTAAGAAGCACATACAGTTACCTAAATTAACTGTTCTTGTGTTGTTTGACAACTGACAATCCGGTGCTATGTTAAATCCTGTTTTGAAATTCATATGCATATGAACACACCAATTATTTACAACTTCATTTAAGTAATTTTTATTTTATTATGTTTTTTCTTTTCTTAGGCAGACGTGCTCCATTGTACAGCAAGGATGATCCAGACTGGGTGCCTTCACTGAAGACGTGTGCTGCAGAGTGCAGTTGGTGCTGATGGTGGGATGGTGGATGACATCTGGCAGCAGAACGTTTCAACCGACGACAAAAAAGAACTAAAAAAAACATGGCAAATAGCACATGTTAGAATCCATGTTGAATAGGCTGTGTAAGACAAAAATACACAATCTTGAATGGCCCTCTACCTATTGATTTTCAAACATGTAGATATCCAGAAAAAGTTGCATTAATCAATATGATTGGCTTTGTGTGCTGTGCCTTGGTTAATCACCTTTGGTGGGTTATGAGTAGCTGCATGAATTGTAAAAAGAACAAGTGGATAGAAGAGTGATAGCTGATGTGAACCTTTTTTATTTTTATTTTACATTGTTCCACCTTTACTTTGAAGTTGTTTTTGCAAATATGGGGCAGACATGATTTTTCATTCACTGCACTCTTTATTTGAGCATGATGCTGGTGAAGATTCTCAGTCGTCCAGGACATGATAAAATCAAAAAAGGCGTTCAATACAGGATCAACTGGACTTTATTAGTAACAAATAAAGTCCAGTTGATCCTGTATTGAACGCCTTTTTTGATTTGAGCATGAATTACTATATCATTACTGTTTATGTATTGATTTGATGAATGTAATTTTGATTATGCTTTTTCTGTAATGGATATCACACAAACGTGAGCAAACAAGACAACTTACATATTACAACATATGTTTCACATAGTGGTGCTGATACTGTATAGCTCACGTCGATTTAGAAAACCTCTTTTAAACAGAATAAATGACATTATGTATCATTAACCATTTTGTTTGTGCACTTTTTGTATTGACTAGAAAATATTCTGCCAAACTCAAAGTAGTTGTAAGGTAAAAAAGGTCTATATAAAGACAACCATTCGTACTATTATCTTAAAAGATAAATGTCTGCAGAATGCACCTCAAAGTTCTTACTGTAATTAGATTCATAGAGTAGCTGTTATTTATATAATTTGTGTTGAAACACTGTACAAGAGTTGAACATTTTGAATAACACTTGTCAGCCATCATTGTACTTCACATGTTTATTTAAAACATATGTTTTGAGGTAGTTCTGCACAGAGCTTCTATAAAATGAACTGAAACACACATTTACACATTTAGTCTGGATTAATAAGGAAAATCAAGGCATTGCTCTCTGGAACCGCTCAGATCTGGTTGATCCAGGGATCAAATGTAGCTTAAAAAACAGGGATCTAAGATCATTTTGACAAAATTTGCTTCAATCCTCAGACTGATGTGATGAGTCACATACATTTACAATAAGAATACATAGCTAGTGTGTGTTTAAAAACACACCCAAAATATATTTATATGTACACAGACAAATTAAAAATTAAATATAAATCACCAAATAATTCACAATGTCTGCGTAGGTCACAGCTGGTAAGGTCTTCTCATCTTCTGACATGTTGGACAGCCGGTATGGGTCTTAGCTGCCAATTATCTGTATTTTATCCAAATGACGTTCCTTTGCTGCAGGCTGAAGCTGGTCCACATAGTCTCCTGCAGCTTCTGTCTTCTTTACAGAGGTTTGTTTTACAGACAACAAGGTCAAATCAGAAATAAAACCGGAGCTCCGACTTCAACTACTGTGTGTTTACAGCGCGAGTGTCTCCAACATGGCGGTGCTTCCGGTATTGCGCAATCCGTGAAAGGGGTCTGGGGCTTAAGTGGAGCTGGATCCTGCCGGAACAAGATCCGGGAACTCTTTCATTTTTACAGGGTGCGTTCCGGAAACTCAAATCTCCACCCCAAAAGTCCAAAATCATTGTGCATTTTTATTTTAAATCCCAAAACTATAATTAAACAGCACAACTAAATTGCAAATCAGTTTGACAGTTTAAGTGGATGATTAATAACAATTTTCATTATCTATTTAATATACAACGAGCTGAGACGTTGCCCTTGGCCTGGCGGACCCGGAGTGTATGTTCCGGCCGCAGCACACGCACAAGCTCAAGCTCACGTTCCTACCCAGCAAAGACGCAGACGGCATGACCAGCAGGGATCTTTATCCAATAAGTTCAGCGGTGCGCCCTGTGGACAGTGCATGTTATGCACAGTAACGTCTCCAGACAACTCTACAGAGTGCACACAATTGCCAGTCGGAAGTCACGCAAAAAAATGTTCAGACACAATACATAAAAAAAAGCTTACAGTTAAAAAAAATACGAGATAAATATTTGATGTGTATTATGCACATTAATCACGTATCAAAACACACCAGCCAATAGGGATCACAAGCTCTTGTGCCGGTCCCAAGTCCGGGTAAATGGTGAGGGTTGTGTCAGAAATGGCATCCGATGTAAAACACTTTTGCCAAAACCATAATGCGAGTTCATCAAAGTGAAACCATACCGGATCGGTCGAGGCCCGGGTTAACAACGTGAGAATGAGTTGGGTTAACAACAACCGCCACCGGTGCTGTTGACAAACAGGGTGCAGGCGGAAATTGTGCTACTGTTAGTCGAAGACCCCGAGGAGGGAAACGTGTCAGGAGACAGAGGGAGAAGAGGGAAAGTGAAGAATGTAGGACTGAGGGTTGCAACTCTAAATGTGGGGACAATGACAGGCAAAGGTAGAGAGCTGGCTGACATGATGCAGAGAAGAAAGGTAGATGTTTTATGTGTCCAAGAGACCAAGTGGAAGGGCAGCAAGGCCCGCAGCATTGGAGCAGGGTTCAAACTGTTTTACCATGGTGTGGATAGAAAGAGAAATGGAGTAGGGGTGGTCCTGAAGGAGGAGTTGGCAAAGAATGTAGTAGAGGTGAAGAGAGTGTCAGATAGGGTGATGTGTCTAAAGGTAGAAGTAGAAGGTCTGATGCTAAACATAGTAAGTGGTTATGCTCCACAGGTTGGATGTGATGAGGAGGAGAAAGATACATTTTGGAAAGATTTGGATGAAGTGATAGAGAGTATTCCCAGGGAGGAAAGAGTGGTGATTGGAGCAGACCTGAATGGACATGTTGGTGAAGGAAACAGAGGGGATGAGGAAGTGATGGGTAGGTTTGGTGTCAAGGAAAGAAACCAGGAAGGACAGATGGTGGTGGATTTTGCCAAGAGAATGGAAATGGCTATAGTCAATACCTATTTCCAAAAGAGGGAGGAACATAGAGTGACCTATAAGAGTGGAGGAAGGAGTACACAGGTCGACTACATTCTGTGTAGAAGAGGAAACCTGAGGGAGATTGGAGACTGTAAGGTTGTGGCAGGGGAGAGCGTGGCCAGACAGCATCGGATGGTTGTGTGTAGAATGACTGTTGTTGTGAAGAAGAGAAAAAGAGTAAAATCAGAGAAGAAGACCAAATGGTGGAAGCTAAAGAAGGAAGAATGTTGTGAGAAATTCAGAGACGAGCTGTTAAAGGCTCTGGGTGGTAAGAAAGAGCTTCCAAGTGACTGGGCTACTACAGCAACAGTAATTAGAGAGACAGGTAGGAAGGTACTTGGTGTGTCATCTGGACAGAGAATGGATGATAAGGAAACCTGGTGGTGGAATAGTGAAGTGCAGGACGCCATTCAAAGAAAGAGATTAGCCAAGAAGAAATATGACAGTGAGAGGACTGAAGAGAGGAGACAGGAATATAAGGAGATGGGACATAGAGCAAAGAGGGAAGTAGCTAAGGCAAAGCAGAGGGTGTACAATGAGTTGTATGGGAGACTGGACACTAAAGAGGGCGAGAAGGACTTGTACCGATTAACAAGACAGAAGGATCAGGCTGGAAAGGATGTGCAGCAGGTTAGGCTTATTAAAGATGGGAATGGTAATGTTCTAACAAGTGAGGAGAGTGTGACAGGAATGGAAGGATTACTTTGAGGAGCTAATGAATGAAGAGAATGAAAGAGAAAGAAGAGTGGAGGCAATAGAAACTGTGGACCAGGAAGTGGAAAAGATTAGTGAGGGTGAAATCCGGAAAGCTTGAAAAGAATGAAGAAGGGGAAGGCAGTAGGACCTGATGACATACCAGTGGAGGTTTGGAAATGTCTTGGAGAGATGGCAGTGAGGTTTTTGACTCAAATATTCAATGGAATATTTGAGGGTGAGAAAATGCCTGAAGAATGGAGAAGTGTGCTGGTTCCCATTTTTAAGAACAAGGGTGATGTACAGAGTTGTAGCAACTACAGGGGAATTAAGTTGATGAGCCACACAATGAAGATCTGGGAGAGAGTTGTGGAAGCAAGACTTAGACAAGAGGTGACTATCTGTGAGCAGCAGTATGGTTTCATGCCAAGAAAGAGCACCACAGATGCATCTTTGCTTTGAGGATGTTGATAGAGAAGTACAGAGAGGGTCAGAAAGAACTCCATTGTGTGTTTGTGGATTTAGAAAAAGCATATGACAGGGTGCCAAGAGAGGAGGTGTGGTATTGCATGAGGAAATCTGGAGTGGCAGAAAAGTATGTTAGACTGTACAGGACATGTATGAAGACAGCAGGACATGTTAGACTGTACAGGACATGTATGAAGACAGCAGGACATGTTAGACTGGTACAGGACATGTATGAAGACAGCAGGACATGTTAGACTGGTACAGGACATGTATGAGGACAGCAGGACAGTGGTGAGATGTGCTGTAGGAGTGACAGATAGCTTCAAGGTGGAGGTGGGATTGCATCAAGGATCGGCTCTGAGCCCCTTCTTGTTTGCTCTGGTGATGGACCGACTAACAGATGAGGTCAGGCAGGAATCCCCATGGACTATGATGTTTGCAGATGACATTGTGATCTGTGGTGAGAACAGGGAACAGGTGGAAGAGAACTTGGAGAGGTGGAGGTATGCACTTGAAAGAAGAGGAATGAAAGTCAGCCGTAGTAAGACAGAGTACATGTGTGTGAATGAGAGGGAGGCCAGTGGAACAGTGAGGCTACAAGGAGCAGAGGTCACAAAGGTGCAGGACTTCAAGTACGATCTACCTCAGTCCAGGGAGTTGGATTGTGGAATGACTTGGAATGTAATGTGAAAAAAGCAATGTCAATGTTTGTGTTTAAGAAAATGAATTGTTGAAGAAATATACTTTGTATATGAAGTAGTTTAAAGTGTATTGCGTTGGAATTGGAAAATTGAGATGAGTTATTCATTTTGTTTTGTTATTTACAGATAATTATTGTTTGAATTGATTGTTTTGAAAAGGGGCAGATATAATAAGATTTTTTCTTCTTTCTGCTGCCTTTCATTTTATATTTTATTTTTATAAGATACATGTGATTGTTGTGTATTTATTTTTATAAAATGAATAAATGAATAAAACTAAAACTAAGAACTTGGGGTCCCCTGTCCAGGAAAATGGGGAGTGTGGGAAAGAAGTGAAAAAGAGAGTCCAGGCAAGATGGAGTGGATGGAGAAAAGTTTCAGGAGTGATTTGTGACAAAAAGGTGTCAGCAAAGGTCAAAGGAAAAGTTTACAAGACAGTGGTGAGACCAGCTATGTTGTATGGTCTGGAGACAGAGACATGGACAAAAAGACAGGAGAAAGAACTGGAAGTGCAGAAATGAAGATGCTGAGGTTCTCCTTAGGAGTGACAAGGATGGATAAGATCAGGAATGAGATCATCAGAGGTACAGCACATGTTGAACAACTGGGAGATAAAGTTAGGGAGGACACACTGAGATGGTTTGGACATGTCCAGAGGAGGGACAGTGGGTATATTGGTAGAAGGATGTTAGAAATGCAGCTGCCAGGAAAAAACAAAGAGGGAGCCCAAAGAGGAGATATATGGATGCAGTTAGAGAGGACATGGAGGTAGTTGGAGTGAGGACAGAGTGAGGTGGAGGAGGATGACTCGCTGTGGCGACCCCTGAAGAGGGAAAAGCTGAAAGAAGAAGAGGAAGAATCCCGTATCAAAACAGCTTAGCTAATTTGCCAAAATAACAGCAATCAAAATGTCAAACAGACAGTCCAATGAGGGCCCAAGATGGCGCTCTAAACGGATGCAACTTGGGAGCTCTGATATTCAACAACAGACACATTTTCAAATATTAAAGGGAGCTGTTTGCTACAAGGAGACATTCTGCTGACAAGGTACCATTAATAAGTGTATACTGTATAGGCACTGTAGAGTAACATGTAGGGTACAGAAAGAAGAAAACACAAGTCCAGCCAACTGTCCACTGCTAACGAAGCTACCAAGCTAGCTGGTTCAACACACGGGAAGCTAGCTGGAAAGCTAGCTGGATATAAAAGTTCGACCGGGCGCTGCCAGCATGCACGATTATACTGGTCCAGATATTGATGAGGGGATGTAAGCAGAGTTTCCACCTCTGCCTGTGACACCCTCCAAGCCCCCAGCAGAGAAACAAAGGAAGCACAAGATACCAAGACAACCGTCCTCTCAGAGTTGGCTGCGCTTACCTGCATCAACCACAGGTCGGACGCACTGGAAAAAATGTTCAGTAGCAACAAAGAAGCTATCGAGGACA
This sequence comes from Garcialebias charrua, assembly GCA_038048925.1. Taxonomy (NCBI): domain Eukaryota; kingdom Metazoa; phylum Chordata; class Actinopteri; order Cyprinodontiformes; family Rivulidae; genus Garcialebias; species Garcialebias charrua. Next base: position 8,852 of record JBBPBX010092212.1, read on the forward strand.
ATTCTAAACAAATAGAGGGTATCAAGGAATCGCTGGAGTGTGGAGTTCATCTGTGCAGATTTAAAAGATATGAAGAGCAAGGTGGAACACTGTGAGAAGCAGGTTGACGACTGCCAGAAAATCTGCAATGTGCATGAGAGTCGTATTTCACAGCTGGAAGCTTATTCACGTCGCTAGAACCTGAGGCTCTTCGGCCTGGAGGAAAAAGAAAATCAGGATGTAAGGAAAGATGTCATTAAAATCTGCCAAGCCTTGCTCCCAGATATGAAGGAGGAATCTTTGAGTTCGATCGATGTTGTGCATCGCCTTGGACCGAAGAAAGCTGGCACACATTCCAGAGGCGTCATCATTCGCTTTGCCCTTCGCTCCTACCGTGATGCTGTTTGGCGTTCCGCTAAAGGGCGAGGCAGAGCTCCGCGCTGGACCGAGCGCCGCGCCACGCCGTGCGAGCGCCGTGCGAGCGCCGTTGCACAAGCCTTTGAACGCTCGCGTGAACGCGCCAAGCTCAAATTTTACGACCGCTCACGCGCACGCGTTGTCGCACAATAAACTTCCCTGGTGGCGGACTGTTTTGTATGAGACACAAATGTATTAAATATCCCTTCTTCATCGCTGATCGGACTTTTCTTTTGTTTTTTTGCCAAAAGTCAAGTGATCGCTTGAAGCGGTCACCATTCACTTCCTCCTCCGATGAGGAGGAATGAATGAACTTGTCACAAGTGAACTAAACTCATGTCCAACGTGGATACGCCAGCTTCTAAATATTTCCTGGTGGGCTGTGGGCTGCAGGAGCAGCGTTCCCTGTTTTTATTTTATTTATTTTAACTTTTTATTAACATATAAACACAGAAAAACATTGCGCAGCCTGTGGCTTTTCTCACCACTCAGACTTGTCAATCATTTCAGTAGGCGTGTCAGCAAATGACCAATCAGCGACCTCAGTTTGTCCTGTAGGTAAACGCTCTGCGCGCAGCTGCTCAAGCGGAGCTCTGCTGTGAACTGGCTGCGCGCAGCACGTGCGCGTCGAGCGGCGCTGGCAACAATGCAGAGGTCTGCCTCGCCCTTAAGCGTTCCAACTTCCTGCGAGACAACAAACTGAAATTTGCTGAAGATCTGTCTGCTAAGGATCGAGAAAGAATGAGAAAGCTTTGGCTCGCAGTGGAAAAAGCCAGAAATTAAAATAAGAAGGCCTTTTTTGTCGGTGGTTGTGCCTTTGTTGACGGAGCTGAAATTTTCCCTTAGCTGTGGACAAATAGTCTGATTTTCCTGCCAAATGAAGCATTGCACCTAGTGACTTCTGTTATTCTTGAAGTTGATTTTGACAAACTTTTTTCATGTTCATATGTTATTACAGGTTTATATTTTTGGTACGTATATTTGATAACACTCCTATTTAGCATAAAAGACTTATTGTAGTGTTCTTACTTGGTAAGGTTTAAAATTGTTATTAATCTCAGGTTTCTCCCTAAAGTTATTTAGGTATTTTTTGTCGGTTGGTTGTGAGCCTCCACTTGCTTTGTTAGTGTAAGAAAACTTTAAAGGGGACCACAGATAGGTTTTTAAAATTTTTATGGTATGTCTTTGGGGTTACCAGACAGTGTTCATTCAATTTAATACACAAAATAATTCTTAGATAATCAATTATACCCTTTTTAATTCTGCCATTTTTAACTTTCGTTTTGAACGACCGGTTTATGATAATGAGATCTCGTGGCACGCCCTTCAAAGATCTGCTTACATTAACTCCGCCCTCCAAAGGCAGACGAGGATGTCTGAAGTGACGCTGAGCTGTAACTGGACCGCGCGACGTATTGTGGGACAGATCAGACGTGTACAAGTTGTCGTGTCATTTTTAATTTTTCCTGTAATAAATGTCCAACTCCCTCCCTGACGTCTCCCTCCCTCTCCCTGTGCGCGCGAGCTGGAGGTAGCGGAGCGGTCACTCGCGGACACACACACAGACTCACACACACGGGTTTGTCAATGAGGTTTATCGGTACATAGTCTGTCCTGCTAATGACACATAAACCAACACACACACAGCAACATGCTGCATCGCTGTTCATTCAAGCGTCCTATCTTATCTGAAAACTATCAATTTTAAATCTGCTTAGTGCGCACTCCATTATCTGGGCCAGGAGGGTCAGAGAGTTAGCTGGCTAGACTCTGTGACATTTTTAGCCATGAAATCAGGAAAAACAACCGTCACGTCTTTTTATACTGAAGTGGGTGGAGCCGCACCAGGGGTTGCTGGTGAGGGGCTGGACTCAGGGTTGAGGTGGGATGTCCTGGCGCTTGTGACGTCACAAGCGCGATTGATTTCAAAACGAAACCTATCTTATCACAGTAAAATAAATCTACTTAGAGTAAATAAACCTCTGGGTGCATTTTTTTGGCCTTAGGACTGTTTTTTTATGAAGTAAATACCCAAAGTTTAGTAAAAAAAACATTAAAAAGTGAATTTTGAATATGTGGTCCCCTTTAATAGTTCCTGTTTATTTCTTGTTCTAACTCTTGTCTTTTTTTATGTCCTTGTCTATTGTTTCTTTAAATGTGAGAGAAATCATTTAAAACGTAAAGCCATATTTCTTTACTGTAAACAACAAAACACATACTTTTGCTTTCTTCAAGAGTCACATTCCACTTCAGAAGATGCCAACTTCTGGAGATCGCAGTGGGGATCAGATGTCTGGATGTCCCACGGGTCAGAGCACTCAGCTGGTGTGTCTATTCTCAAAAATCGTTTTAATGGAAATGTTGTAATTTCAGAATGTGATCAAGAAGGTCACTACTTCTGGTGGAAACAGCAAATCGTAGGTTAATCTTGGTTAATATCTATGGTTTTAATAACCGCCAGGAGAATTCTGTCTTTATAACCAAAATAGAAGACCGCTTATTACATTATTTATCTAAATATCCAAATTCTTATGTTATCATTGGAGGAGACTTTAATATGGTCCCGAGCAATCATGATAGGTGGCCCCCAAGACAAGATAGCAGCTCTCATGATACCGGTAATTATCTAAACCTTTTCACTGAAAGACAAGTTCTAATGGACATCTGGAGAAAAACACATCCATTTCAAAAAGAACTTGGTCTAATAAATCTTTATCAAGCCAATCGAGGATTGACTATTGGCTCATCTCTAAAGAAATAAGTAACAGGGTAGCAAGCATTCTTCCTTCCCCTCTATCTGATCATAAAGCTATTCATCTCAGTATCCCTTTAACACTAGCCTCTAATCATTTTAAATCTTCCTACTGGAAGCTTAACAGCAGCATCCTCAACCACAAAGAGGTTTGTTTAAAGTTGGAAAGCATTATTTCATATTTCTGGAACAAAGCCTCAAAGGAAAATGCTTTTGGTATTAACTGGGAATTGTTAAAATATGATATTTCAAAATTTCTCAGGAAATATAGTAGTGACTTGGCTAAAAATAGAACTTCAGCAGAAACTGAAGTAGTTCAAAAAATTACTTTTCTGTCTTCAAAATCTGCTGATTCTCGTCAATGAAAAAGCTGAACTTGATGAGATGCAGATTAGGCTAGACGGGATTTATAAAAGGAAAGCTGAGGGAGCATATGTTAGATCACGTAGACAATGGCTTGAGAAAGGTGAGCAGAGCTCTGCATATTTTTTTAGGCTGGAGAGACAACAGTCAAAAAATAACTCTGTGAGACAGTTAAGAATTGGTGGATAGGTTGTAGAGGACCCGAGAGAAATAGCTCAATTGTAATAAATAATAAACTTTATTTGTATAGCACCTTCCTACAATGCCTTGCATTGACCAAGGTGCTTAACAGGACAGAAAATATAAAAACCGGTACAATAAATCAGTGAAAATAGAATAAAAGCAACAGCAATAAAAGGAGGCAATGGAAATAAAAATGCTACATACTAAAATACCAAAGTAATAAAAGTTACACACTGAAAGCTTTTTTGAACAAGTGGGTCTTCAGTCTGGATTTAAACAGAGTCAGATCAGAGGTGGCACGCAGCTCAAGGGGGAGACTGTTCCAGGCTTTTGGGCCGGCAACAGAAAATGACCGGTCTCCCCATTGTTTGTACCTTGAGCGAGGCACCTCCAGCAGGTGTTGACTGGCAGAGCGTAAAGCTCTGCTGGGCTGATGGACTTTCAAAAGTTCTGAGATGTAGAGAGGAGCAAGTCCATTCAGAGCTTTGAAAACAAACAGCAGCAGCTTGAACTGTATCCTGAACTGAACCGGGAGCCAGTGTAGAGAGGACAGGACAGGAGTGATGTGTTCATATTTTCGTGTGTTGGTCAAAAAGCGGGGCAGAGTTCTGTACAAGCTGTAAACGGGAGATGGAGGATTGATTAATACCAACATACAAAGCATTACAATAGTCAAGTCTGGAGGTCACAAAGGCATGGATGGCCTTCTCCAGATCACTACGGCTGAGGAGTGACTTTACTTTAGAGAGCAGACGGAGCTGAAAGAAGCTGGTTTTGACAACAGAACTGATCTGTTTATCAAGCTTTAAGTTGGAGTCAAGCTGCACTCCAAGATTTCTGACCACCGGGTTGAAGTGGGGGAGGGGAAAACCAAAACTGGGACTGGGAAGGATGTTGCTGGTGTCACCGGGGGCACCAAATAAAATGCATTCAGTTTTATCTGTGTTTAGGTGGAGGAAGTTTTGAGAGAGCCAGTGCTTAATGTCATTTAAGCAGTTGACAATAGTGTTTGAATTGGGTGAGGGGTTGGGAGTGACTGGCAGATAGATTTGTAAATTGTCTGCATACATATGAAAAGACAGATTATGACGTGCAATGATTGATCCTAATGGCAGCATGTAAAGAGAAAAGAGGACTGGCCCCAGAATGGATCCCTGTGGTACGCCAGAGGTCAGAGGGGTTGATGAAGAGGAGGACAGATCACCTATCATGACAGAAAAAGTTCTCCCAGTTAG
>JBBPBX010092213.1:0-13780 GCA_038048925.1 Garcialebias charrua
TAAATAATTTTATTGCTCTGCAGTAAACATACAAAGCACGATAATAAAAATGGTAGTTAAAAATAACCTAAAAAAATACTCATGCATGTTTCCGGTTCTTTCGTTTAAATATTCATATCAACCAGGTGACACTGTGATGAGAACAGGGAACAGGTGGAAGAGAACTTGGAGAGGTGGAGGTATGCACTTGAAAGAGGAATGAAAGTCAGCCATAGTAAGACAGAGTCCATGTGTGTGAATGAGAGGGAGGAGGTGGAACAGTTTCATCTTTATTAAATTTGCTCATTTTTTAAAAACAAAAACACAATACAAAACAATCCCATAAATGATAACGTACAAAATATAAAATGAAAAGTAGCCGAAAGAAGAAAAAAATCTTATTATATCTGCCCCTTTTTTCAAACAATCAGTTCAAACAATAATAATCTTCCAGACAGTCATTCATTCATTCAACCTTTATTTAGTCAGGTAAATCTTTTGAACCTCATGGGCTCATTTACGAAAGCGACCTGCTAAAACTAAAGAACAATGAACAGCAGTGGTAGAATTTCCTTAAACAATAAACAATAAACAAACAAACAATAAACAATAGAAAACAAAAGAGAGAAAAAAACAAAAGATTTTTTTTAACAAAGTATCAAAAAACTAGCAAAACATTATAAGGTAGACGTATAAAATCAAAGACAGGAACAAATCTGCATTGGTTTTTGCCAGGATTCCAACAGATTCTGAAAACCATTTAGAGAAGTCAAGGTCGAGAGCTTCAGATCTTTTCAGTAACAGAACAAAATGAATAACTTTCTAAATTTCTAACTAATACAATACACATTACTGTACGCTATTTCATATATATACTGTATATATACAGTATATATATTTAACAATTTAGTTTTGATCATTTTCTTAAATGTAAACATTGACTTGGCATTTTTAATTTCAGTCTCCGAATCATTCCATAATCCAATTCCCTTGATTGAGAATGCAGATTTGTTCCTGTCTTTGATTTTATACATATACCTTATAATGTTTTGCTAGTTTTTTGATACTTTGTTAAAAAAAAAAATATATATATATATATATATATATATATTTTTTTTCTCTCTTTTGTTTTCTATTGTTTATTGTTTGTTTGTTTATTGTTTAAGGAAATTCTACCATTGCTGTTCATTGTTCTTTAGTTTTAGCAGGTCGCTTTCGTAAATGAGCCCATGAGGTTCAAAAGATTTACCTGACTAAATAAAGGTTGAATGAATGAGAGACCGTCCCTTTAAACTGGTTCTGAATTTTGGTTTTACAAATATGTCTGTCCCCTTAAGATTATAACAACTTTGTCTTTTAACAAAAATGCATTTGGATATTTATTCTGAGCTCTATACATAACTGATAAAATATTATAATCTACCAAATCATGGAACTTCAATAACTTCAGTTGATAAAATAATGTACTTGATGGGTGACTGTACTAAAATAGTCTTTGTGAACAGTGAGGCTACAAGGATCAGAGGTCAAAGGTGCAGGACTTCATTGGGGTCCACCTGTGGCTTCATCAGGTCGTGATCTGTGGCTGGAGCGCGTGCCTCTACTGTGGTACAGGTCCTGGTTACAGAGTGGTATTTTTAAGATACACGTTGGCTATTCAGACTAGAGATAAGCAATGCCTCTACTGTGGCGCTGGTTACGGAGTAGTTTTCGAGATTTGGAGTATCATGTCCACTGTATTTCGACCCAGGTGTCACGCTGGATCATCAACGGGGCGTTGATGCAGTTTGTGGGGGTGAATGTGGCAGTATGTCCTGCGGGCTTTGAACGCACCACACGAGTGCCGGGATGTGATTGGGTCTGGGGCTGGCTGCCTGTATAAAAAGGGCCAGCCCTCAGTGGTTGACTTCACGTCATCTGCCTTCCGGTTCAGACCACAGCGTTTGCTGGCTGTGTCATGCTAGCGTAAATAAATGTGCGCTTAAGGTTGCTATGATCTACTGTTCTCGCGACCGCCTGTACAAGCATCCTGTTTCCCTCTCCTTTTAGAGGTGGAGCTCGTGGTGAGTAAAGCGCTAGTTTTTCTTTCTGTTCTTTTACACTTTCAGATTTTAATTCTAATATTTATGTTTGTTAGCCGCTGCTGTTTGTCCTTGGCGTTCGTTTGCCTGCTGTCCTGATTGTCCCGACTGGTTTCCGCCCTCCATCTGGGTTGTCCGTCAACTGCCGACTTGTCCTGTTGCTGGTCTGGTGCCTGCTGTTCTGGACGGCGTGGGGCGGGCTGTGTCACGCGTCCTGTGTGGCTGATCCGGGCCGACTGATGCTCAGCTCGGACTAATAATCCTGGTGTCGGCTTGAGTGCCGTCTACTACGGGGCGGTGGATCCTACCAGGACGGACTCTGGACAGCTGCTGCTTGATTGATCGAGAATCCCACAGGCGGTGATATTACTCCTGGTTTGGTGTACGATTTGTCTGTGGGGCTTTCCTTTTCATGTATTACTCTAACTTGCACTTTTATTGAATGGAGCCATAACTGTCTTTTTTAAAGTGAGTGTTTTTAACTTAGCATTTTTAATTAAAAACAAGCAATTGTGCAACTTAACTGTGGAGCTGTGTGAAAGTGTCTCAAGCCTCATCTGCAACGGGCCTGCGTGCCTTAATAATAATAATAATAATGAATTCAATTTATAACGCACTTTTCATTAATGAAAAGTCACGTGTCACGTGACCTTAAAGGTAACTTTTTATGTAAAATCGTTTTAACAAATTTCATTTTTATTAAAATTGTGTTTTTTAAACTTCAGTCGCCTATTTTTATCCATACCCATCCGGCTACACAAGTGTCGCTCCAGATTGGTATAGTGTTGTGAAAAGATTGATCAAATCTGTTTATTACAAATGTCAAGAAGTCACAAGCAAAGGGGCGTCATTCCATGCCGCATGTTCTAACATGTTTATACATTAAATAGCCATAACATTGTTCTTTCACCTACAAAAAAATTAAATGTTCAAAGCACCTTAGTGACAGCTCGGTATCAGAGAGAGTATTAAACAAAAGCTGTCAGCAGGAAAAAGCTTCATTTGCTCATCACCAGCAGCAGTGAGCTCGATGTCTGCGGTGTTTGGAGAACTTTGATAAAAGTCGTTCAGAAGCGTGTCACCTGCACACACCTCTTCAGCTGAACCAACACAAACTACAAATGAGCTTCAGAAAATCAGATGATGTATTTCTATATATAAAAGCTGCCGTCTGCAGTTTCTGTATGACCGCAACACTTAGAAATATTTTCAACAGGGAAAGTATTCTGATCCCTCCCCCTCAGAGCCATATATGGCTCTGCTTCCCCTTGATCTCGCTGAACTTCTGCTCTGCTTCCGAATGCTCCGCCTCCACTGCATGTCCTGTCGCAGACGCTGTGAACTTCTGTGTTCATATGTTAATAAAACTTTATAAAAAATAAAATAAAAACAGGGAGCGCTGGTCCAGCACACCAGAACACCATGAAATCTGCTGAGCCTCACACAGCCACGTAGGACCCGAGTTTAATTCGCTCGTGACAAATTCATTCATTTCCTCTTTTCAGTCAGCGGAGGAGGAAGCGATCACTTGACTTTTGGCAAAAAAACAAAAGAAAAGTCCAGATCAGGGATGAAGAAGGGGAATTTAATACATTTGTGTCACATACAAAACAGTTTTGCATCGCTTTGCAATTCTTTGAATGAGAACATGCGCGGCCGCTGGGGCTGGGACAGGCGGGGGCGTGGGTTAGGAGCGTGATAAGTGAGAAGCTCTGTTTTTATTGGCTGGTTAAAAACTGTTTTTATTGTCTGTTTTTATTGGCTGGTTAACGGCGGGTCACTGTGGGTTTTTGAAATGCTTTTGGAGAAGCCAGGGGACTATAGTTTTTTTCAGAGATTACTTTGTCTAACATCAGTCTGTCAGGAGATAGTGACAGAGTGAAGAATTATGGTAAAAATATATTTTTTAGAAAACTTACAGACTGCATTACAAAACTGCAGACAGCAGCTTATATAAAGTCCTTGTATTGTAGTCCATTAAAAATGGGTGTAATCTTATTTTAAGGTTCAGAAGGACCACACTCATCCAGCACACATACTTTTTGCCCCACTCCCCTCAGGACGGAGGTTGAGGAGCATTAAGTGTAGAACCACTAGACTGAGGAACAGCTTCTACCCTGAGGCTGTTAGACTCATGAATAAATAACCAGAATAATCACTGTGAAATATCACATCATGTTGTTGCTGATCTGTTTCATGTAGCTGCTGATCTGTTTCATGTTGCTGCTGATCTGTTTCATGTTGCTGCTGATCTGTTTCATGTAGCTGCTGATCTGTTTCATGTAGCTGCTGATCTGTTTCATGTTGCTGCTGATCTGTTTCATGTTGCTGCTGATCTGTTTCATGTTGCTGCTGATCTGTTTCATGTTGCTGCTGATCTGTTTCATGTTGCTGCTGATCTGTTTCATGTTGCTGCTGATCTGTTTCATGTTGCTGCTGATCTGTTTCATGTTGCTGCTGATCCATTTCCATGTTGCTGCTGATCTGTTTCATATTGCTGCTCATCTGTTTCATGCTGCTGCTGATCTGTTTCATGTTGCTGCTGATCTGTTTCATGTAGCTGCTCATCTGTTTCATGTTGCTGCTCATCTGTTTCATGTTGCTGCTGCTCTGTTTCATGTTCCTGCTGCTCTGTTTCATGTAGCTGCTCATCTGTTTCATGTAGCTGCTCATCTGTTTCATGTTGCTGCTCATCTGTTTCATGTTGCTGCTGATGTTTCATGTTGCTGCTCATCTGTTTCATGTAGCTGCTCATCTGTTTCATGTTGCTGCTGATCTGTTTCATGTTGCTGCTGATCTGTTTCATGTTGCTGCTGATCTGTTTCATGTTGCTGCTGCTCTGTTTCATGTTGCTGCTGATCTGTTTAATGCTGCTTCTGCTCTGTTTCATGTTGCTGCTGCTCTGTTTCATGTTGCTGCTGCTCTGTTTCATGTAGCTGCTCATCTGTTTCACGTTGCTGCTCATCTGTTTCATGTTGCTGCTGCTCTGTTTCATGTTGCTGCTCATCTGTTTCATGTTGCTGCTGATCTGTTTCATGTTGCTGCTCATCTGTTTCATGTAGCTGCTGCTCTGTTTCATGTTGCTGCTGATCTGTTTCATGTAGCTGCTCATCTGTTTCATGTTGCTGCTCATCTGTTTCATGTAGCTGCTCTGTTTCATGTTGCTGCTCATCTGTTTCATGTTGCTGCTCATCTGTTTCATGTTGCTGCTGCTCCTGTTTCATGTTGCTGCTGCTCTGTTTCATGTTCCTGCTGCTCTGTTTAATGTAGCTGCTCATCTGTTTCATGTTGCTGCTCATCTGTTTCATGTTGCTGCTGCTCTGTTTCATGTTGCTGCTCATCTGTTTCATGTTGCTGCTGATCTGTTTCATGTTGCTGGTCATCTGTTTCATGTTGCTGCTCATCTGTTTCATGTTGCTGCTCATCTGTTTCATGTTGCTGCTCATCTGTTTCATGTTGCTGCTCATCTGTTTCATGTTGCTGCTGCTCTGTTTCATGTTGCTGCTCATCTGTTTCATGTTGCTGCTGATCTGTTTCATGTTGCTGCTCATCTGTTTCATGTTGCTGCTGCTCTGTTTCATGTTGCTGCTCATCTGTTTCATGTAGCTGCTCATCTGTTTCATGTTGCTGCTCATCTGTTTCATGTAGCTGCTCATCTGTTTCATGCTGCTGCTGCTCTGTTTCATGTTGCTGCTCATCTGTTTCATGTTGCTGTTCATCTGTTTCATGTAGCTGCTGCTCTGTTTCATGTAGCTGCTGCTCTGTTTCATGTTGCTGCTGATCTGTTTCATGTTGCTGCTGATCTGTTTCATGTTGCTGCTCATCTGTTTCATGTAGCTGCTGCTCTGTTTCATGTTGCTGCTGCTCTGTTTCATGTTCCTGCTGCTCTGTTTAATGTAGCTGCTCATCTGTTTCATGTTGCTGCTCATCTGTTTCATGTTGCTGCTGCTCTGTTTCATGTTGCTGCTCATCTGTTTCATGTTGCTGCTGATCTGTTTCATGTTGCTGCTCATCTGTTTCATGTAGCTGCTGCTCTGTTTCATGTTGCTGCTGATCTGTTTCATGTAGCTGGTCATCTGTTTCATGTAGCTGCTGCTCTGTTTCATGTTGCTGCTCATCTGTTTCATGTAGCTGCTCATCTGTTTCATGTGCTGCTGCTCTGTTTCATGTTGCTGCTCATCTGTTTCATGTTGCTGCTGATCTGTTTCATGTTGCTGCTCATCTGTTTCATGTAGCTGCTGCTCTGTTTCATGTTGCTGCTCATCTGTTTCATGTTGCTGCTGCTCTGTTTCATGTTCCTGCTGCTCTATTTCATGTAGCTGCTCATCTGTTTCATGTTGCTGCTAATCTGTTTCAGGTTGCTGCTAATCTGTTTCAGGTTGCTGCTCATCTGTTTCATGTAGCTGCTGCTCTGTTTCATGTTGCTGCTGCTCTGTTTCATGTTGCTGCTGCTCTGTTTCATGTAGCTGCTCATCTGCTTCATGTTGCTGCTGATCTGTTTCATGTTGCTGCTGATCTGTTTCATGTTGCTGCTGATCTGTTTCATGTTGCTGCTGATCTGTTTCATGTTGCTGCTGATCTGTTTCATGTTGCTGCTGATCTGTTTCATGTTGCTGCTGATCTGTTTCATGTTGCTGCTGATCTGTTTCATGTTGCTGCTGATCTGTTTCATGTTGCTGCTGATCTGTTTCATGTTGCTGCTGATCTGTTTCATGTTGCTGCTGATCTGTTTCATGTTGCTGCTGATCTGTTTCATGTTGCTGCTGATCTGTTTCATGTTGCTGCTGATCTGTTTCATGTTGCTGCTGATCTGTTTCATGTTGCTGCTGATCTGTTTCATGTTGCTGCTGATCTGTTTCATGTTGCTGCTGATCTGTTTCATGTTGCTGCTGATCTGTTTCATGTTGCTGCTGATCTGTTTCATGTTGCTGCTCATCTGTTTCATGTTGCTGCTGATCTGTTTCATGTTGCTGCTCATCTGTTTCATGTTGCTGCTCATCTGTTTCATGTTGCTGCTGATCTGTTTCATGTTGCTGCTGATCTGTTTCATGTTGCTGCTGATCTGTTTTGTCACTTTGCTGCTGGTACACCCGAGTTTCCTCTGTGGGACAACAAATGTTACAGTGTTTCCATCCTCTCCCTGCAGCTCCTACCTGTTGTGTGCAGGTTTGATCTTAGGTTTCCAGGTGATGTCCAGCAGTCTGCGCTGACGATCGATCTCTTCCTCGTACTGGACGATGGTTTTTTCAAACTCTGTGAATATTTCTTCAGCAGCAGCAGTTAGTCGCTCGCTGATAAACTCTCTCAGAGACTGAACTGAAGACATTGTTGCTGCACACACTCAAACATTCACCTCTCACACGGAGCTAACTATGCTAAAGTTGGTAGCGCTCGGTTTACTTCCGCTGGTGTTACACCCTGAGGGTCCGGAAGAAACTTGTTTAGTTTTTCCTTCTTCAGAAGCAGAAGTAGGCCGTGCGTTGTCTTGGTTTGTCTGTGTGTGAGAGGTGAATGTTTGAGTGTGTGCAGCAACAATGTCTTCAGTTCAGTCTCTTTAGTTTGAATGTGTCGGCGTGTTTCATGGATTTAACGCCACAGCTGATGTTTTTAACTTCAGACAGATTTGATTTTTATTCATTCATTTTAAAAGAACAATACAAGTTTCATCAAATACAAGAATACAAGTAGGATAAAATGAAGGGAGCAGAAAGAAGATGACCAGGAACTCCTCTGTAGACCAAACGGTTCTGGAGTCCGATGAGTCAATCTGTTCCAACAGCTGAAACTTGGACCAAACAAACAAATGTTGGGCCTGTTACTTTATGTTTATGTTTATTAAATTTGTTCTTTTTTTTTTACAAAAGAAACAATACAAGACAATCCCATAAATTATAATGTATGTGTGTGAATACCTCCACCCGACGACCGCGGCGGTCCGTACGCAGGCCGCCAACAGAACCCCCAACAGAACACCCAACAGAACCCCCAACGGAACGGGGCGCCGGCAGGGAGGGCAGAGAAGGCAGGCTAAAAGGGACAGAAGGGCAGAGGGAACTGCGATGGCCAACGGCAGAGCAGGAGTGGCACGGGGCTGCGTGGGTCAGCATGACCAGGAGGTCAGTGTCCAGGATAGACCAGTCTATACGCACCCCCGACCGGGACAGGATGGCAGCAGCCTTAGTGGAAAAGGCGTTATGGTAACGGTAGTACAGGGACCTGCCGTACATGAGGCTGAGATCCACCACCAGGGCGAGGTAGGCGTCCAGCTCAACCCTACGCTCGGGGTAGACCGAGCAAAGAACATCCCTGAACACCCCAAAGGCTGCCACAAACTCGCCGACGGACAGGTCCCTGGACAGGCGGGGATCGGCGGAGCGGAAGACCGCAGTGAACTCCGAGGAGGAGGCCACCTGACGATCGACTGGGGGGGAGGGGAGCAGCAGGGAAACCAGACTAACGTGCTGCCCCTGTAGGATCTTAGCACGGAGCCTCTGGGAAATCGAAGCATGTGCCGGCATGTACGGCTGGCCTAAAAAGGGAGAGCATGAAGAAACACAATTAAAGTCAGGACAGCACCAGGCAGCTCACGAGTATAGCCACCTCGATCACCAACCGCACAGAACATCCACAGCGCAGTGACACGATCTAAACAGGTAAAACAACGCCAGTGCGACAGAATTTGAACAGATTAAACGTACCAAAGTCACACAACAGGTCAAACGACGCCAGTGCGACAGAATTTAAACAGATTAAACATACCAAAGTCACTCAACAGGTCAAACGACGCCAGTGCGACAGAATTTAAACAGATTAAACATCACTAAAGCTACACAAGGCTAAGGTTTGTGTAAAACAAACCAGCAAGACATGAAGAAACAACGGTGGAACAACAGCGCCATCTGCCTGGCAAGTTAACACAACGCAGTCGCAGTACCACCGCCCGCGCACCAGACGGCGCTGCAGAACGGGCGAAAATCAACAAAGAAGAGCCGACCTAGCATTAGCAGCAGAGCTAGGAGCGGCGCAAGTCAGCGAACTGACCATAAAAGATAAAAATGAGGCACGTCGAGGCAAAGCAGAACGACTGTGGACAAGTAACGATACGTCTTACCCAGTGGAGGAGCGGAGCGGGCCTCGGCGAGTGTGAACGCCACGGGACCAGGCAGGGGAGCTGACTGACCCAACGATGCTGGAGCAGAGGGCTGACGCTGAGCGGACAGAGCCGAGACTGACCGGACGAGCTCGTTGAGCGAGGCGAGCAGCTCAGAGGACAGATGGACCTGCGAAGGCCGATCGGAACGCCGGCCGGGGAGCGGGGAGAGAGGCGGAGAGGAGGCCGGGGCACGGGCGGCCGGCGCAGGAGGAACGTAGCGGCTCGTGGAGGGGACCGGGTCCGGAGCGGGGGCACCGGAGGAACGGGGACGGCCCCTGCTGCATTTGGCGGGAGGTGGAGACCGCTTCCTGGTACGCTTCCCGGACACGGGCGTCAGCTGCCGCGAAGGAGGCGAAGAGTCGCCGGATGGAACCAGCTCGGCGAGGGACTCCAGCTGGGCAGAGGTGAGACCGGACGCCGGGCAGATGCCCCTAGACTGCAGGTATGCAGACGGGGAGTAGGAAAAGGGGCGCGAGGCGCGCCGAGAGCTCCGACGGGTGGGAGCAGGGGAAGGAGGACCAGCGGTGGCCGGGATGAGGACCGGGGAGTTCCCAGAGGCGCAGGAATTGACGTCAGACATGGCGAAGTCGAACGTTGAAATTGAGCTAGGGCGAAAGGTGAAATTGAAAACACGAGACGAGAACTAGACGAGCAGAACACGACTAGACTAGTAACGGGCAAACAGGAAGAGCTGAGGAAAGGGGTGCCTCATATCCAGGTGGACAGTTGATGAGTGATTCGATGCAGCTGTATCCAGGTGGACAGTTGAGTGATTCGATGCAGCTGTGAGTCCTGCCATTGTTGAATTTGCGTCTTCGACTTCATTCCAGGGAATTAGATTATGGAATGGTTTGGAGAATGAAATTAAAAATGCCAAGTCAATGTTAACATTTAAGAAAATGATCAAAACTAAATTGTTAAAATTATATGTATATGAAGTAGCAAAATGTGTATTGTATTACCGGTTGTTATAAAATTAGAAAGAGTTATTCATTTTGTTCTGTTACTGGAAGATTATTATCATTTGAACTGATTGCTTGAAATAAGGGGCAGATATAAGATTTTTTTCTTCTTTCTGCTACCTTTCATGTTTTTATATATATATTGTACGTTATCATTTATGGTATTGTTTTGTATTGTGTTTTTGTTTAAAAAAAAAAAAAGAACAAATTTAATAAACAAACATGTCCCCTTGTGGCCAAATAATGTAACTACACAAACAACTGAAGCTAGACAAATACATTACTACTCCCAGTTTATACAAGATGGTTTTGTTTTATTGCATACTTTCATATTTGACACAACTTTTTGATATTTCTTAAGCCTGTTTGCTTTAAATTAACAAACACAAATATAAAGTATTCACCGGCCTAATAAAGTGTGCACGAAACACTACAACACGCCGAAGATTCTCCGACATCCAGGTCACGATGAATCCAAACTGTTAAGAGGAGGAGCTGGTAGCAGGCCTAAGACCCACCTCCAGCTCCACGCCTCTGGCCCCCGGTTCAGATCTCCCTCAGAAGTGGCAACTAAACAAATCAAGGAAACGAACATCGAAGTAGCGAGGGACTACAGATTAGAACTGTCGTACTATTACATCAGTTAAAATTAATAACAGCTAAGCTGAATCGGCCCTCTGGCTTGTAAATTTTTAATTCAAATAAAAAGGTTTTATGTCAGACATTTTGTTTCTGCCAGCTTACGGCCACTAGAGGGAAAAACTGTTCAGACGAGCTGATTTCTTTACTGATGACTTTAAACTTGAATGAGTTCTCATGTGAGAAGTCAAGTTACCTTTCTGAGAAAAACATTTACCACAAATTTCACATGAATATGGTTTCTCACCTGTGTGCGTTCTCATGTGGGTGTTTAAAGCTAACCTTTGAATGAAACGCTTCCCACAGGTCTGACATGAGAAGGGTTTCTCCCCCGTGTGAATTCTCATGTGATTAGTTAAACTAGAGTGTTGATTGAAAGCCTTTTTACAGGTCAGACACAGATACGGTTTCTCACCTGTGTGAACTCTCACATGTGAGATTAAATTACACCTGTGAGCAAAAATTTTCCCACAGGTCGGACATGAGAAGGGTTTCTCACCCGTGTGAATTCTCATGTGATCAGTTAAACTAGAGTGATGGTTGAAAGCCTTTTTACAGGTCCGACACAGATACGGCTTCTCACCTGTGTGAACTCTCACATGTGTGATTAAATTACCCTTTTGATTAAAAATTTTCCCACAGGTCGGACATGAAAAAGGTTTCTGACTCGCATGAGTTCTCATGTGATTACTCAAGTCATTTTTGCGATTGAAGCATCGGCCACAAATCTTACAAGGAAACAGGTTTTCACCAGTGTGAACATCTTTGTGGGTCTTCTGGTGTGAGGTGGCCACACCTTCTCCTCTGGTTTGTGGACTTCTCCTGGTGAGTTTCAGGTAGTAATTCCTGCGTCCTTCATTATCTTGATTTTCAGCCTCAGAAGAGTTCTGACAGAGGAGCTGGTCCCTGTTGGAGTCCGGTTCACAGCTCTTCTTTTCCTCAGTCTCTGTCTCCTGCTTCAGTAAGAGCAGTTCTTCCTCCAGTTCCTCTTTAATCTGTACAAGTTCTGGTTCTTCCTGGTCGTCTTCAATCTGTGGAAGTTCTGAATCCTCCCATAAAGGTTCACTTCCCTCCTGGTCATCTTTAATCTGTAGAAATGTAGGTTCCTGCACTGAAGGTTCTGGTTCCTCCGGGTCGTCTTCAATCTGTGGAGGTTCTGGTTCCTCCTGGTCCAAATTGGAGTTCCTCTCCTGGTTCCAGAGCTGCTGCTCAGTGAGAACCTCGTTCTTCTTCCAGACCAAACGTTGTGGAAGTTCTGAACAGACACAAAAGAAAATGCTGATCACTGTAAGTAAAGAGAAGCACACGTCAATCATGTGATGAAGCTCAAGATGATTCAGAAAGCACCAAACTCTCAAATTACCAACGATCATCGTAGTTTGAACCTGCGAGCTGTGATGCTGTTTTGCACAGCCAGGTTTTGAAAACTACAGACTATTTTCATGTGCACGGCTCTTGCACAACTGCATTGTAGGTTGTGCACAGTATTTCTACAAACTGGATTCCAAAAAAGTTTGGACACTAAACAAATTGCCCAGTTCTCACCTCCTTCTACAGGTGTGCAGTGGAGAGCATCCTGTGCTCCAGCATCAACGTGTGGCATGGAGGCTGCACAGTTGCAGAGAGGAAAGCTCTACAGAGAGTGGTGAAGGCTGCACAGAAGTCTGTTGGAGTCAGTCTCCCCACCATCACAGACATTTACACCTCCAGATGCAGGAAAAGAGCCACCTGCATCATGAAAGACCTCACTCACCCAGCACACACACTCTTTGCCCCACTCCCCTCAGGACGGAGGTTGAGGAGCATCAAATGTAGAACCACTAGACTGAGGAACAGCTTCTACCCTGAGGCTGTTAGACTCATGAATAAATAAATAATAAGAATAAACACTGCAAAATATCACATCATGCTGATGCTGATCTGTTTTCTTGTTGCTGTGTTCATCTGTGACCATCTGCTCATAATACTCATGTTCGTGCTGCTGTTTGTAATGATGTTTTTCTATTACTCTAGGGCTTAGTGTATTTCTAGTTGGATGTTTTTCTTAGTTCATATCCTAGATGTTATTACTGTTTTTCTCTTACATTTTGTTGTTGGATGTATCTGGGACCCTGTGTACATAATCTCATTTCATCACATGTATCACATGCGGTGCAAATGACAATAAAGACTCTCTGACTCTGAAATTGTGAATAAAAACTGAATGCAATGATGTGGAGATGGCAACATCAAATATTTTATTCAGAATAGAACACAAATCACAGATCAAAAGTTTAAACTGAGAGAATGTATCATTTTAAGGGAAAAATATGTTGTTTCAAAATTTCATGGCATCAACAAATCCCAAAAAAGTTGGGACAAGTCCATTTTTACCACAGTGTGGCATCCCCCCTTCTTCTTACAACACTCAACAGACGTCTGGGGACAGAGGAGACCAGTTTCTCAAGTTTAGAAATAGGAATGCTCTACATTCATGTCTAATACAGGCCTCTAAAGGCTGGTTTATACTTCTTGTCGCACGTCTTTTACCCCCCGCTGAGTGAAAAAAAGTTGCGCAACTTCCGTCTGCACTCCCGCCGAGATCCCCCGGTGACAGCTGTCTTGTACATTGCCCCCAGTCAGCACTGCGAGACGCGGAGGATGCGGCTCGGAGCGTGTGATTGGTTCAAAGTTTGTGGGCGTTTTTTTGTTTGGATGTCATTATATGGTGTATCACACCGCTACTCTTCCAGAAGCCGGTTTTTGTTTTTGCTTTGACATGGATAGTTTTGAAGAGAAACTCGTCTGTGTGCGCACACACACAAACCGTGCGTCTCTGCTGGGGTGGAGAGAGCTTGGAGACCAGACACTTTGCACATTGCCCACAACACACACACACACACACACCAATACATTTATATTTATATATACTGTATATATCTACGAACACGCGCGTGCACACAGGAGCTAAAGCAAGCACGTGTAAA
>JBBPBX010092214.1:0-13780 GCA_038048925.1 Garcialebias charrua
AACATCCATCCATCATTCATCCATCAAACATCCATCCATCTATCTATCCATCCATCTATCAAACATCCAGCCTTCTTGAAACCAGACAGATGGATTCTTTACTGACTGAGGTCCACGCTTTATCCATCCATACATACATCCATCTATCAAACATCCATCCATCCATCCATCAAACATCCATCCATCCATCCATCAAACATCCATCCATCATCCATCCATCAAACATCCTGGCTTCCTGAACCTAGACAGATGGATTCTTTACTGACTGAGGTCCACGCTTTATCCATCCATCCATCCATCAAACATCCATCCATCCATCCATCCATCAAACATCCATCTATCCATCCATCAAACATCCTGCCTTACTGAACCCAGACAGATGGATTCTTTACTGACTGATGTCCACGCTTTATCCATCCATCCATCAAACATCCACACATCATCCATCAAACATCCATCCAAACATCCACACATCATCCATCAAACATCCATCCATCAAACATCCATCCATCATCCATCCATCAAACATCCATCCATCTATCCATCCATCTATCAAACATCCTGTCTTCCTGAACCCAGACAGATGGATTCTTTACTGACTGAGGTTCATGCTTTATCCATCCATACATACATCCATCCATCCATCTATCAAACATCCATCCATCCATCAAACATCCAGCCTTGCTGAACCCAGACGGATAGATTCTTTACTGACTGAGGTCCACGCTTTATCCATCCATCCATGCATCCATCCATCCATCCATCCATCCATCCATCCATGCATCCATCTATCAAACATCATCCATCCATCCATCAAACATCCTGCCTTCTTGAAAACAGACATATGGATTCTTTACTGACTGAGGTCCACGCTTTATCCATCCATCCATGCATCCATCCATCCATAAAACATCCATACATCCATCCATCCATCAAACATCCTGCCTTCCTGAACCAGACAGATGGATTCTTTACTGACTGAGGTCCACGCTTTATCCATACATCCACCCATCCATCCATCAAACATCCATCTATCCATCATCAAACATCCATCCATCAAACATCCTGCCTTGCTGAACCCAGACCGATGGATTCTTTACTGACTGAGGTCCACGCTTTATCCAACCATCCATGCATCCATCCATCTATCAAACATCTATCCATCAAACATCCATCATCCATCAAACATCCTGCCTTCCTTAACCCAGACATATGGATTCTTTACTGACTGAGGTCCACGCTTTATCCATCCATCTATCAAACATCCATCCATCCATCAAACATCCATCTATCAAACATCCATACATCCATCATCCATCCATCAAACATCCATACATCTATCCATCAAACATCCTACCTTCCTGAACCCAGACAGATGGATTTACTGACTGAGGTCCACACTTTATCCATCCATCCATCCATCCATCAAACATCCATCCATCCATACATCCATGCATCAAACATCCATCCATCCATCTATCCATCAAACATCTCAAACATCCATCAAACATCCATCCATCCATCCATCAAACATCTATCCATCCATCAAACATCCATCCATCCATCAAACATCCTGCCTTGCTGAACCCAGACAGATGGATTCTTTACTGACTGAGGTCCATGCTTTATCCATCCATTCATCCATCCATCCATCCATCAAACATCCACACATCCATCCATCCATGCATCCATCCATCAAACATCATCCATCCATCATCAAACATCCTGCCTTCCTGAACCCAGACATATGGATTCTTTATTGACTGAGGTCCACACTTTATCCATCCATCCATCAAACATCCATCCATCCATCCATCAAACATCCATCCATCATTCATCTATCAAACATCCATCCATCTATCTATCCATCCATCTATCAAACATCCGGCCTTCTTGAAACCAGACAGATGGATTCTTTACTGACTGAGGTCCACGCTTTATCCATCCATACATACATCCATCTATCAAACATCCATCCATACATCCATCCATCCATCAAACATCCAGCCTTGCTGAACGCAGACAGATGGAGTCTTTACTGACTGATGTCCACCTTTTATCCATCCATGCATGCATCCATCCATCCATCCATCAAACATCCATCCATCCATCCATGTATCCATCCATCAAATATCATCCATCTATCCATCAAACATCTTGCTTTCTTAAAAACATGATAAACTGAAATTGTGTGTGTGTTTGTGTGTGTGACTGTTTTGTGGTTTCTAAGGACAGTGTTTTGTCAGGACAGTAATGAACTGTAATCTGCTTGTCTGTTTATAGCATATGACAATGTCCATAAAAACCACAAAACAGTCACACACACAAACGCACACAATTTCAGTTGAACATGTTATATTTACATGTATATGTCTATCTGTACAGTATATGTATATGCATATACAGTATACATGTATATGCATATATGTATATACACTGTATATGAATATGCATATATGATATGCTTATATACATGTATATATGTATATTTGTGTGTATGTATATGACATAGATATCAATTTTATAAATAATGCAGGGATTGTTATGTATGACTTCAATATTATTAGTCACAGTTTTTAAATTTATAGTTTTCTTTCATTCAGCTAATTTTAATTTCATCTTAGTCCACCCATCATGAGAGGAGTTTTGTAAATACTATGTCCATCCATCTTTCCTTTATGTGAGATGGATACTTTGGCCAAAAACAATCATGTAATGTTTATTGGTTTACATGTGACAGCAGCTATCATCAAAATGTAGAATTTCCTCTAAATATAAGTATAAATGATCTGTTCCAGATGACGTGAACACGTCCAGAGTCAGGAGATCGCAGGTAGCCAGAAGAGCGATCAACTTCCATTAAACACGAGTACCAAGGTACATTTTAGTTCTTGTGTTCCTAAACAGATATACTTGCTACGTGTGGATTCATCAACCTTATTGTTCAATTGTGTGTGTATGGGAGTGTATTGTGGTTTTTTTATGGACAGTTGTTTGTTAGGACAGTCATACGCTAGCCTGGTTAAAACCAAACCCTGTCCTTCACTTTGCTTCGTACTAGGGTCTGGCATTCCTCCCATTGAAAACGATTTCTCCGGTCTATTTTTGACCGGACCAATCAGAGAACAGAAGGCGTAGTTTTGTTAGCTTAGCCTGGCAAGGTCCAGGCTATTCAGATAAAAAGCTCAGAAACCACTTGGTGGATATTTTTTCTGCTACCAGTGTGTAATTATATGGCTCTAATTTACTGACTGTTGGCCTTGATGAAACATTTGAGATAAAATTCGATTTTTTATCATTTATTTTCGTAGCGCACCCTGAGGCTGTTTGGAAAATGTGAAACCGAAACTATTTAAATCCAGCAGATTTGACCATTTCGTGAATTGATTTAGGAACTGTTAAGCTCAGAAACACTTCTGATAAAACGTCAGCTAAGAAATATAGTTTTTCTCAGGAAAGAAATAATAGTTTTTTACCTTGTTTTCTGGAAAATTCCTTCGTGGTGGCAGCCATTTTAACTGACGACGTCAGTCGACGTCGTTCAAAACTCCGCCTTCTGTTCTCTGATTGGTCTGTTAATCTGCCAATCCGCCTTCTGTTCTCTGATTGGTCCGGTCAAAAATCGACCGGAGGAATCGTTGTCTATGGGACAAATCCCAGACCCAGCAGTGAAGGGAAATAGAATTGAGCGGAGCTGTGCAGGTATGGCGAGGGCCAGGCTAGTCATACGCTATAAACAATCAGACAATCAATCAGATGGCAGTTCATTACAGTCCTGATAAAACACTGTCCTTAAAAACCATAAAACAGTCACACACACAAACACACAATTTCAGTTGAACATGTTATATTTACATGTCTATGTCCATCTGGACAGTCAGAGAGACATTCAGCAGGTAGACAGTCAGAGAGACATTCAGCAGGTAGACAGTCAGAGAGACACTCAGCAGGAGGACAGTCAGAGAGACACTCAGCAGGTGGACAGTCAGAGAGACATTCAGCAGGTAGACAGTCAAAGAGACACTCAGCAGGAGGACAGTCAGAGAGACATTCAGCAGGTGAACAGTCAGAGAGACATTCAGCAGGTGGACAGTTAGAGAGACACTCAGCAGGTGGACAGTCAGAGAGACACTCAGCAGGTAGACAGTCAGAGAGACACTCAACAGGTGGACAGTCAGAGAGACATTCAGCAGGTAGACGGTCAGAGAGACATTCAGCAGGTAGACAGTCAGAGAGACACTCGGCAGGAGGACAGTCAGAGAGACACTCAGCAGGTGGACAGTCAGAGAGACATTCAGCAGGTAGACAGTCAGAGAGACACTCAGCAGGAGGACAGTCAGAGAGACATTCAGCAGGTGGACAGTCAGAGAGACACTCAGCAGGTGGACAGTCAGAGAGACATTCAGCAGGAGGACAGTCAGAGAGACATTCAGTAGGTGGACAGTCAGAGAGACACTCAGCAGGTGGACAGTTAGAGAGACATTCAGCAGGTGGACAGTCAGAGAGACATTCAGCAGGTGAACAGTCAGAGAGATACTCAGCAGGAGGACAGTCAGAGAGACACTCAGCAGGAGGACAGTCAGAGAGACACTCAGCAGGTGGACAGTCAGAGAGACATTCAGCAGGTGGACAGTCAGAGAGACACTCGGCAGGAGGACAGTCAGAGAGACACTCAGCAGGTGGACAGTCAGAGAGACAGTGGTTTGGACATGTCCAGAGGAGGGACAGTGGTTTGGACATGTCCAGAGGAGGGACAATGGTTTGGACATGTCCAGAGGAGGGACAGTGGGTATATTAGTAGAAGGATGTTAGACATGAAGCTGCAGGAAAAAGACAAAGAGGAGATATATGGATGCAGTTAGCGAGGACATGAAGGTAGTTGGAGTGAGGACAGAGGATTCAGAGGACAGAGTGAGGTGGAGGAGGATGACTCGCTGTGGCGACCCCTGAAAAGGGAAAAGCCGAAAGAAGAAGAAGCGTTAACATTTAACTTGACCACTGCAGCGTGACAAGCTGTGAACGCTGTATTGTAACATAAAGAGAGGTTTTAATGTTTTCACCGTGATTTTTGTGCTAAATTTGCTCTTATGTTTCATTTTTCACCTCAAAGCGGAGTGAGCAGACAGCCCCTACCCTTCCCCAAAGAGCGTCGTTACGTCATCACGGTCAAACTGCAGTGATGCAGGTAAGATGAAAATAGAAGTGACGTGCATTTGGTGAAAACTGAGAATTGTTTTGTAACTTTTTCATATTTTTACATGTTTTCAGCTAGTCCTGCAACTTTTATCAGAATCACAGTCAGAATATTGTCATTTGCACCACATGTGGTACATGTGATGAAACGAGATTATGTACACATGGTCCCAGTTACATCCAACAACAAAATGTAAGAGAAAAACAGTAATAATATCTAGGATATAACTAAGAAAAACATCAACTAGAAATACACTAATCACTAATGTAATAGAAAAACATCATTATAAACAGCAGCACGAACCTGAGTCTGTATGAGCAGATGGTCACAAATGAACACACAACAACAAGAAAACAGATCAGCATCAACATGATGTGATATTTTGCAGTATTTATTCTTATTATTTATTTATTCATGAGTCTAACAGCCTCAGGGTAGAAGCTGTTCCTCTGTCTAATGGTTCTACATTTCATGCTCCTTAACCTCCGTCCTGAGAGGAGCGGGGCAAAGACTGTGTGTGCTGGGTGAGTGGGGTCTTTCATGATGCAGGTGGCCCTCTCCCTGCATCTGGAGGTGTAGATGTCTGTGATGGTGGGGAGACTGACTCCAACATCTTCTGTGCAGCCTTCACCACTCTCTGCAGAGCCTTTCTTTCTGCAGCTGTGCAGCCTCCATGCCACACGTTGATGCTGGAGCACAGGATGCTCTCCATTGCACACATGTAGAAGGAGGTGAGGACTGACAACACCATCGCCCATGATCGGGTCATCAGAGACTCTACTTCCTCAGACGGCTGAGAAGATCTGGTCTGGGAAGCTCAGTCCTCACCTCCTTCTACAGGTGTGCAGTGGAGAGCATCCTGTGCTCCAGCATCAACGTGTGGCATGGAGGCTGCACAGCTGCAGAAAAAAAGCTCTGCAGAGAGTGGTGAAGGCTGCACAGAGGTCTGTTGGAGTCAGTCTCCCCACCATCACAGACATCTACACCTCCAGATGCAAGAAGAGGGCCACCTGCATCATGAAGGACCACACTCATCCAGCGCATACACAATCTTTGCCCTGTTCCCCTCAGGAAGTAGGTTGAGCATCAAATGTTGAACCACTTGAGGAACAGCTGCTACCCTGAGGCTGTTAGACTCATGAATAATACATGATAAGAATAATCACTGCAAAATATCACATCATGCTGATCTGTTTTCCTGTTGCTGTTCATTTGTGACCATCTGCTCATACGGACTCATGCTCGTGCTGCTGCTTGTATTGATGTTTTTCTATTACGGTACATTGGTGCTTAGTGTATTTTTAGCTGATGTTTTTCTTAGATCATATCTTAGATGTTACTACTGTTCTTCTCTTACATTTTTTTGTTGTTGGATGTTACTGGGACCCGGTGTAAATAATCTCGTTTCATCACATGTACCACATGCGGTGGTAGAGGTTTTAATGTTTTCAATGTCATTTCTGTGCAAAATATGCTCATATTTTTCTTTTTTTAACCTCAAAGCAGTGAGCAGACAGACGAACAGCGTCATTACATCATCACGTTGCAGTGTCGTTACACCATCACGTAGTCTGCAGTGTCAAGTAGGTATCAGAATACTGTATAAGTGACGTGCAATTGGTGAAAACTTAGAATTGTTTTGTAACTTTTTTATATTTGTAGCCGAACGGGTATGGGTAAAAAAATACTTTAGGCAACTTTTAGTTTAAAAAAAATAATCTATTTAAAAAAATGAATTTGGTTAAAAACTTTATTAAAAGTTACCCTTTAGGCACTTTAGACCCGTTGCAGAAGATGAGGCAGGAGACACTTCACACAAACACCAATAAATTGCACAATTTGTTTAATAAAAAATCCTAAATTTAAAATACACAGTTAAAAAGGCAGTAATAACTCCTGGCAACAATGAAAGTGCAATTCGATAAAGACAGTAGTACACCACGGCAGAATTAATACCACCGCCTGGGAGATGTCCAATTAATCAAGCCACAGCTGTCCAAAGAGTTCGTCCTGGGAGAACCGTTGCGTTGCAGCAGACACCATCCACGCCGGCACCAAGACGATTAGTCCGGGCTGAACCCCAGTCCGGGCTGAACCCCAGTCGGCCCTGATCAGCCAGACAGGACGGGTGATGCAGCCAGCCTTAAGCTGACCAGAACAGTGGGCATCAAATCAGCAGCCAGGACAGCAAGACGACAGCCAGTGGACAGCTCGAACAGCAGGTGAACAAAACGGTGAAGGACAAACAGCAGCAGCTAATAAACAAAGATTAGAATTAAAAGCTGAACATAAAACAGAAAGACGAACTAGCGCTTTACTCACCACGAGCTCCACCTCAACAGTAGAGGGAAGCAGGAGGCTTGTACATTTGGTCGTGGAACAGTAGATCACGGCGACCTTAAAGCGCACATTCAGTTACGCTGGCGCGACCCAGCCAGCAGACGCCAGGGTCTGAACCGGAAGGCGGATGACGTGAAGTCAACCACTGAAGCCTGGCCCTTTTTATACCGGAAGCCAGCCTTGGACCCAATCACATCCCGCACTCATGTGGTGCGTTCAATGTCCGTAGGGACATCCTGCCACATATTTTTACATGTTTTCAGCTAGTCCAAGAGGTGTACAACTTTAATCAGAGTCTAATCATCTTTATTGTCATTTGCACCGCATGTGGTACATGTGATGAAACAAGATTATGTACACAAGGTCCCAGTTACATCCAACAACAAAATGTGAGAGAAAAACAGCAATAACATGTAGGATATAACTAAGAAAAACATCAACTAGAAATACACTAAGCCCTAATATAATAGGAAAACATAATTACAAACAGCAGCACGGACATGAGTCTGTATGAGCAGATGGTCACAAATGAACACAGAAACAAAAAAACAGATCAGCATGTTGTGATGTTTTGCAGTACAGGTAACCCCCGACCTACGACCCCATCGACCTGCGAACCACGGGACTTACGAACATATCATATTTAATAAAAATATGAATTAAAAAAAAAAAAAAAAAAAATATTTTTTTTTTTTTTTTTTTTTGTGTTTAAATGTTCTTAATTTCATGTGTACATCACTTTGTTGCAGCTCTGGTTGTTTTAAAGGCTTTATAAATAATAATTATGATAAAAAAGATCATTTCTGATCATTTTTGAGCAATTTTTGAGCAATTTTGGGAAACAGGAAGTAGGTCTTCAGTTTACACGGTCACAAATTAATGTAGAACACCGGACGCTATTTAAGGTTCAGTCACTGGGGTCTCCGGTCACAAATTAATGTAGAACACCGGACCGGACGCCATCTTAGGTTAGCTGCCGAGAGCTGGACGAAGACTGGTGACCAGGATGGCTTCATATGGATTAATTACTAGCTGGAAACGTCTCTGTGAACTTTGTGGATGTCTCAGGCAGGAGCGGATTTATCGCCGATCGTGCCAGGCCGCCGTGCGAACACCTCCAGCCGGCCTGGCTACACCTCCGGCCTGGCTAGCTCCAGAGCTAACACTGGAGCTAACACGGGAGCCGGCCTTTTGAACACTGGTGACCAGGATCGCATCATGTGGATTAATTACTAGCTGGAATAGCTCTGTGGACGTCTCAGGCTGGAGCAGCGGCTGGAGCAGGAGCTGCAGATTGATCGCGCCGCCGCTCCAACACTAGCTCATGGCTTGGCTAGCAGAAGCTAGCCAGCTAGCTAACACAGGCCTGGAGCAGCTGCGGTGGCCCGCGCTGCTCGGCCCGAAAACAATCAACGCATGGCAACCTAAGATGTCGGCTTTGACCATCTCAAAGTAAGAAAATATATTTTTATTTATTCTGTAAATGTGAATAGCAATGTTTAACATTACAGTACACTACTGTACATGATTAAATGTGCGCACGCTCCGTTAGCATGATAAATAAGGGTTGAATGAATGAATGAATGAATAATTTTTTTTTTAAATATAATTTTCACCCCCTACCTACGAACGGATCGAGCTGCGAACGGTTCTTAGGTCCCAAACTCGTTCGTAGGTCGGGGGTTCCCTGTAATTACTGTTTTCTAATTGTTTATTTATTCATGAGTCTAACAGCCTCAGGGTAGAAGCTGTTCCTCAGTCTAGTGGTTCTACATTTGATGCTCCTCAACCTCCTTCCTGAGGGGAGTGGGGCAAAGAGTTTGTGTGCTGGGTGAGTGGGGTCTTTCATGATACAGGTGGCTCTCTTCCTGCATCTGGAGGTGTAAATGTCTGTGATGGTGGGGAGACTGACTCCAACATCTTCTGTGCAGCCTTCACCACTCTCTGCAGAGCTTTTCTTTCTGCAGCTGTGCAGCCTCCATGCCACACGTTGATGCCGGAGCACAGGATGCTCTCAACGGCACACGTGTAGAAGGAGGTGAAGACAGACAACACCACCGCCCTGATCAAAAAAAGGTAATCAGAGACTCTACTTCCTCAGACGGCTGAGAAGAGCTGGTCTGGGAAGCTCAGTCCTCACCTCCTTCTACAGGTGTGCGATGGAGAGCATCCTGTGCTCACACGTTGATGCTGTAGCACAGGATGCTCTCCACTGCACACCTGTAGAAGGAGATGAGGACTGGGCTACTCAGACCAGCTCGTCTCAGCCGCCTGAGGTAGTAGAGTCTCTGATGAACTTTGTTGATCAGGCTGGTTGTGTTGTTGGTCCAGCTGAGGCTATAATTCAAGTGCACACCCAAGTACTTGTAGCTGGAGACCAGTGGTGGAGAAAGTACTCAAACACTGTTTATAAGTAAAAGTACAAATAAACAGACAAAAATGTACTCTAGTAAAAGTAGATGTACCATTATATTGTGTTTACTTAAGTAAAAGTAAATAAGTACTTGCTTTTAAAAATGCTTAAAGTATTAAAGTAAAAGTACTTGCTGAATGTATTGCCTAATGCAATGGTCTACAGTATCATTAAGTGTGTGTACTGTACGCATATTTTCTGTAATACATTAATAGTGTTTTTCCATTTTAAAGAACAATGCTGCAGATAACACATGTTTTTATTGTGTTTACTCTGTGACACAGTTCACACTTGGACTTGTGATTCTGTGTGTCAGAATTTCAGGGATGACATGCAGAGTTAAATGTCATTAAGCAAAATAAGAGAGGAATTATTTTACCTTTGAAAGTTTTTATTTAACACAAAGCAGAACCAATGTGTCATTTTAACTGCAGTAAACATGTTTAAATTAAAGTTATCTGTCTGAAAAAAAGGAGCATTATGCCAGGTTTCCACCAAACGCTTTTCGCGCCACCGAAGCAGCCACTTTACATTGAAAGTCTATGTGGCCGGGCATGTTGGATGCGGCGCATCTACAGCAGTTCAAGCAGCGCGGCAGTGAGTGGCAGCTTTTTTCCGCTCCCACGTCACCTCCGAGCAGCGACTGTCGAAGCTCGATTTGTCCTGCTTCTGCTGCTCGCAGCTTAGCAGCAACCAATCGGGATAGACTCTGCCATGTGATCACGCAACAACGACAGGACTTTTTTTTGGACTTTTCAAACTTACCCATCGAGCCTCCATGAAGAAAACAGCCTCCGGTAAGAAACTTGGCATTTTTACAGTTGCCGCTGTCCGCTCGAGCGTACGGTCACCCCAAACATAAAAAAATGTTTTAATCTCAACAAAGACTTTAGGAGCTGCAGTTTGGCTCATAAAAAATCCACTCAAGTAGTAACGAGGCTCATGTACAGCTGATTTTTTATCTGCCCGGTGTAGAAGAAACAAACGGAAAAGGAGCCAGCCGCTGCTCCCACTGCGTGTCTGCAGACATGTTCGATGAGAACAGACATCTGTTGACAAGCAGCCAACACAGTGCGGTAGGAGATTTTTTGCAGCGCGAAAAGCGTCTGGTGGAAACCCGGCATTAGACCTGACAAAGGAACAGACACTGATCATTTCACCTCCAGTTTGTCATCAACTCTAGTTAAAATATTGTCCAGTCAACCATGGATCAAAAGTGAACAATATTTTAAATTCCTGACACCATTTTCAAAACTTGGATCTGAGTGTCGAGACATTTCTTGTCTCCTAACATCCCATGAACTGATACATTTTAATATTGATACAAGAATTTATTGTTCAAGTTCAGAAGAAGTTGGTTTTCACAGTTTTTTGAGTCCAGTCTGGTTTTTTAGGGAGATGTCCTGCTGTACTGAACAGTCTTTCAATAATCTTTCAATAATCTTTCAATAAGGCCATGGGTGGTGTGTATCTTCTGGCTGAATCTTTGTGGTGGAATCCATTTTGAGTGTGTTAGTGGTGCTGTGGGTGCTCCCAGTTCAGTGACGTTTATACTAGAATATACGTCATTAGTCCAGTTCTTCTTGAAGGCAGGTCTAATGTTACCTGTCCACTTGCAGTGATTCAAATTGATTCAAATTGTTTCAAATTCAAATTCAACTCAAATTGTGTGTGTTTGTGTGTGTGACTGTTTTGTGGTTTCTAAGGACAGTGTTTTGTCAGGACAGTAATGAGCTGTTATCTGATTGTCTGATTATAGCGTATTGCTGTCCTAACAAACCACTGTCCATTAAAACCACAAAACAGTCACACACACAAACACACACAATTTTAGTAGAACATGTTATATTTACATGTAAATGTCTATCTGATATGCATATATACATTTATATGCATATATGTATATACACTGTACAGTACATGAATATGCATTTATGATATGCTTATATACATGTATATATGTATATTTGTGTGTATGTATATGACATAGATATCAATTATATAAATAATGCAGGGATTGTTAAGTATGACTTCAATATTATTAGTCACAGTTTTTTAATTTATAGTTTTCTTTCATTCAGCTAATTTTAATTTCATCTTAGTCCACCTATCATGAGAGGAGTTTTGTAAATACTCTGTCCATTTATCTTTCCTTTATGTGAGATGGATACTTGGGCCAAAAACAAACAATCATGTAATGTTTATTGGTTTACATGTGACAGCAGCTATCATCAAAATGTAGAATTTCCTCTAAATATAAGTATAAATGATCTCTTACAGATGTCATGTGAACACGTCCAGAGTCAGGAGATCGCAGGTAGCCAGAAGCACGATCAACTTCCTTTAAACACGAATACCAAGGTACATTTTAGTTCTTGTGTTCCTAAACAGAATTACTTGCTACGTGTGGTTTCATCAACCTTAATGTTCAATTAGGTGTGTATAGGAGTGTACTATGGTTTTTATGGACAGTTGTTTGTTTGGACAGTCAGACGCTATAAACAATCAGACAATCAATCAGATAACAGCTCATTACTGTCCTGACAAAACATTGTCCTTAAAAACCACAAAACAGTCACACACACAAACACACACAACTTCAGTTGAACATGTTATATTTACATGTATATGTCTATCTGTACATTATATGTATATGCATATATATACATGTATATGTTTATGCATATATACATCTATATGTTTATGCATATGTACATATATGCATATTTTTGTATATATACATATATGCATTTACATGTTTAAATGCATTTGCATATACAGTACATGTATATATGCACTTACATATACATGTATATATGCACTTACATATACATGTATATATGCACTTATATATACATGTAATAGGTATGTAAATATAACATGTTCAACTCAAATTGTGTGTGTTTGTGTGTGTGACTGTTTTGTGGTTTCTAAGGACAGTGTTTTGTCAGGACAGTAATGAGCTGTTATCTGATTGTCTGATTACTGTATAGCGTATTGCTGTCCTGACAAAACACTGTCCTTAAAAACCACAAAACGGTCACACACACAAACACACACAACTTCAGTTGAACATGTTATATTTACATGTATATGTCTATCTGTACATTATATGTATATGCATATATATACATGTATATGTTTATGCATATATACATCTATATGTTTATGCATATGTACATATATGCATATTCTTGTATATATACATATATGCATTTACATGTTTAAATGCATTTGCATATACAGTACATGTATATATGCACTTACATATACATGTATATATGCACTTACATATACATGTATATATGCACTTATATATACATGTAATAGGCATGTAAATATAACATGTTCAACTCAAATTGTGTGTGTTTGTGTGTGTGACTGTTTTGTGGTTTCTAAGGACAGTGTTTTGTCAGGACAGTAATGAGCTGTTATCTGATTGTCTGATTATAGCGTATTGCTGTCCTAACAAACCACTGTCCATTAAAACCACAAAACAGTCACACACACAAACACACACAATTTTAGTAGAACATGTTATATTTACATGTATATGTCTATCTGTACAGTATATGCATATATATACATGTATATGCATATATGTATATACACTGTACAGTACATGAATATGCATTTATGATATGCTTATATACATGTATATATGTATATTTGTGTGTATGTATATGACATAGATATCAATTATATAAATAATGCAGGGATTGTTAAGTATGACTTCAATATTATTAGTCACAGTTTTTAAATTTATAGTTTTCTTTCATTCAGCTAATTTTAATTTCATCTTAGTCCACCTATCATGAGAGGAGTTTTGTAAA
>JBBPBX010092215.1:0-13780 GCA_038048925.1 Garcialebias charrua
GCTTCTGTTATGCCTCAATCATTCTGTGAGATATTGAGCCGAAATTTGTTCCAGTCGTAGCTGAGGGGGAGTTTTCATACATTCCTAATGCTAATAAAAAATCCAAGATGGCCGCCTGAGCTAAAAAGGGAAAATGCTATAAATCGGCTAATTTTGAGCTAGAATTTTGTGTGGTGATAGCTGAGAAATTTCCCCATCACATACTGAATGTAAATGAAAACTCCAAGATGGCCACCATAGCTTGAAAGAACGAATGACTATGACTTAGGGCTGGATGATATGGCCAAAGCTTTTATCACGACATATTTCTTAATTTCAGTCGATAATATAATTCCGATATCGATACAAACAATATAAAAGCTTCAGACAAACTGTACAAACTGTACAAATAAATTAATGTTCACCTTTTATATGTATTTAGCCTTCAAAGAAATTTTGAAATCACGTCAAATCAACATAAAACTTAATTTAGTAAATATTAATAGCTTGAACTTTAAACAACATAACGTGTTTCTCTTTTCATACAGCTGGCGCTGTTTCAGGGACACGCTGGCTCAAAATTTTATTGTGCTTCATCTTCTGACTCTAAACATATTCTGTCAAGTGGAACAAGTTCAATGTGTTCCCACCGCTAGTTGGAACGACTCTCCGTCACATTTTGCAGCATTGACTGAAACCTGCAGTTTATCGGATCTTAGCTAGCTGAACCACTTCCACACCGCTGAATGAGTCTTTCTTCTCTTATTAATGATGTCATCGGTTTTCTCTTCGCTTGTGAAAGTTGGTTCAGTCACATTCTGATGGTCATGAGCACTCAGTTTGAAGAGAAAACATACCGCGTGTTGGCGCCTAGCCTATCTGCCACCGCTAACTCCTTCGAGCTGTGGTGTACATCACCGCACACTTGCATAGTTTTGTTGTGGCTTTTTTTGTTTGGGTTGAAGTGGCCACTTCAACCCGAACAGAAAAAGAAATGCGTCAGTGAAACGCTGTAATAATGGCGTTATGTAGTATATCGAAATATCGAAAATGTGCTTAAAACTCATATCACCGTTATTGAATAAAAGTATATCGCAATATATATAGATATCGAGTTATTGTCCAGCCATAATATAACATAGATTTTTTTTGCCATATTGAGCTGATAATTGGTATACTGAAATGGTAGCTGTGAGCGAACCCAACACATAGTACAATCAAATCAAAAATTTAAATTGGCAGTAGCGTAAATGGTCCCCGTCAAAGTTTCTCCAGGAACTTTCTAGTTTAATGTAATTGTTTTCATCAAGTCTTATGCAACATTTCATATATCTAGACTAGTTAAAGCTGGAATGATCTCATAAAGGGGTTTCTGGATGTTTTTTTAATATATAGGATTTTATTTTCCTTAATGGCAGTCTCTGTTCTCTTGGGGAATCACATAAAAATTGTAATAAAGGGCAAGTATAAAATTGTTGACTTGCCTTCTCAGTTTTGATGTCAGTACTGACCAGTGCTGAACCAGAAATTACTTCACATTGAATACTAAGAGATTAAGAACTACATTATCTTTGGTTCTAAATCAAGATCAAAAGTCTGTCAATAGGAGGAAAAAGTGACATTTTGCACTCAAAGTGTTTCTTCTGTTGCATCAGCCACCTTTTTTGGAACTCCAAACACTGAACGATGACTTGCACGAACCATGACTCCACTCAGATCTTGTTAGCGTGATGAAACTGAGCTGCTTTTTTGATGAATGGCACAATTATAGTTAAAATGAACAGTTTGACTGGAGCAATGAAGGCACAGAAGCTTTACACTTGCTGTCAGCGCAATGAGTCAGGTTCATCTTTCATGTACGAAAGTGTTAGAGTGGCTGGGTTTGACTCATCTTTGACATGCATTGGCTGTTTCTTCTTCCCAGTCTGTGTAACGACCACCTGTAGATGATTTATAAGCTCTGATTAAATACAGTACCTGCTTTAGGTTAGTGTGAGACATTTAAAACTGTAAATAAAAACAAGGGCATAACAATGCCCTTTTAGACTAGTTCTCATCTTGGCTGAACTACCACTTTCTCTGGTTAGAGTTCACATTTCATAGATTTTATGCAGGTTAGATGTCAGCGGTCAGTGTTTTACCTGCAGCAGACTGCAGAGAAATGGAGTAGCTACCACTAACCTCAGACTGAAGTCAACTCAAACTTCAGGTTTTATAGCAGTTCAAGACAATACTGTTTAAAATACTTTATAGTGCTGTGCATACTTATTCACTGCAGATCATAGTCACCATCATCATCCCATCTACCCATCCATCCATCATCCATCCATCCATCCATCCATCCATCCATCATAACCATCCATCCATCAAAACATCCATCCATCCAACCATCATAACCATCCATCCAGCAAAACCATCCATCCATCCAACCATCATAACAATCCATCCATCAAAACCATCCATCCATCCAACCATCATAACCATCCATCCATCAAAACCATCCATCCATCCAACTATCATATCCATCCATCCATCTTAACTGTCTGCCCATCCATCCATCCATCCATCCATCCATCATAACATCCATCCATCCATCCATCTTAACTGTCTGTCCATCCACCCATCCATCCATCATAACATCCATCCATCCATCCATCCATCTTAACTGTCTGTCTGTCCATCCATCCATCCATCCATCCATCCATCCATCCATCCATCTATCTTAACGGTCTGTCCATCCAACCATCTATCCATCATAACATCCATCCATCCATCCATCCATCATCCATCCATCATAACACCATCCATCCATCCGTCCATCCATCCATCCATCCATCCATCCATCCATCCATCCATCCATCCATCCATCCATCCATCATAAAACCATCCATCCTTCCATCCATCCATCATAACATCATCCATCCATCAAAACAATCCATCCATCCATCTGTAGGAGTCCTGCCTGCTCTGCCTTCCTCTCCAGCAACTTCATTCAGCAGCTAATCAC
Organism: Garcialebias charrua; assembly: GCA_038048925.1. Lineage (NCBI taxonomy): Eukaryota > Metazoa > Chordata > Actinopteri > Cyprinodontiformes > Rivulidae > Garcialebias > Garcialebias charrua. The sequence goes on from JBBPBX010092215.1 coordinate 2,987, forward strand.
CTGATTAGCTACACCTGCACCTGCCTCCTAGATCTTCACCTCCTGCTCTATTTAAACCACAACCAGACGTCCAGCCAATGCTCGAACATTGGCTCCTGTCCAGTCCTGCTTGCTCACTCATCTCCTAGGCTGCGTCTGGTTGCCAACCCTGCAAACCGAACCCATAACTAAAGACTTCATTCTGGACATCTTCACCACTCTTCAACTTCAATCTGTACTTACCCACTGGACCTGCAGTCTCCTCTGGACCTCGCCCTCTGTGAACCCATTACTCCAATTCCACCTGCAAACATATTCTACAGTAAGGACAAATACTAATATCAGCACAATTGTTATAAAATAATCATTTGGACCTCAGGATATTCACCACCTCTTCTCTCCCCACAGCCCATTCCAGTTCCTGCACTGTAAATAAAATATCACTTTTGTACTCGCTTGTCCTTGAGTTCTTTGGTCTGTCATTTGTGGTCATATTTAGTAAACATCATGTTCGAGCCCAACAGACCCTCAAGGCCAGACCAAAGACAGTCAGAGGGACCAAGCAATATCAGCTCTTAGAGCTCGAAGTGAATGTAATGAACAGACTCTAACTAAAATTCTCACCCAACAGAGTAAACTTGGTGGCATGATACATGCTCTCGGACAACAAGTTGCCGCCATGTCTGCCAGAGGCCCCGAACCACCCCGTCCTCATGAACCAACTCCAGTCACAGCATCAACTTCTAAACACGAACCTGATGTCAGACCTACCGAACTCTTTGGAGGAGATTCCAAGCTGGTAGGTGGTTTCCTCCTCCAGTGCGAACTGGCATTCAATCAAGCACCCATCAGGTACGCCACTGACTCGTCTCGTATCTCCTATATTGTCACTGCCCTTAAGGGCAAAGCTCTCCAATGGGCCACCGCTCACCTCCGCTCCTGCTCCTTGTCCTCCCTGTCTTTTTCATCCTTCATAAGAGACTTTAGTCTTCAATCACCCTCTGTTACAAGAGGAGGCGCAACAAAGATTATTCACCATTAGACAAGGTTCAAGATCAGTCGCTGAGTTCTCCATCTGTTTCCGGGTGATAGCGGAAGAGTCAGGATGGGGAGAGATTAAACTAAAAAGCGCTTTTCGGAATGCGCTTAATGACATTAAAGACCAAATCGCCACTCATGAACCTCCTCAGGATTTAGAGGACCTAATCAATCTTGCCATTCGTATTGACACAAGAAATAGAGAACGTAAATTAGAACGGGACTACAAATCTTGGGATTGTCCCTGAACCAGAAGTAGTTCCCCGACACCAGTCTTCCCCGAACCGGAACCGATGTAGGTGGGTCGGGCAAAACTTTCCCCCGAGGAAAAACAATGCCAATTATCTGCCAATGAATGTCTTTATTGTGGAAAGAGTGGTCACTTTGTGAGAGACTGTCAGCTCCGTTTAAAAGAACAGAACCACCCTTAAGTCAGGAGATATGGGTGGGTACTTTGACTTCTACTCCTGAAAAGAACTTCTGTCTCCCTGCAACAATTCATTTTGATAAAAATAATTTTTCCACTCAGGCTTTAATTGACTCTGGAGCTGAACAGAATTTGATTTCATTGAATGTTGTGAATTTTCTAAAGTTACCCATGCTCCCTCTAAAAAAAACTTTCAATGTTGCAGGTCTCACCGGACAGACTATCACCTCCATCTCCCACTGGACTCGAGACACTCACTTGGTGCTGTCAGGTAACCAACAAGAGAGGTGTGATTTCTTTGTTTTTGACTCCCCAAAGCCACAACTGATTTTGGGTTAACCTTGGCTGTTGAAGCACAACCCTCAGATAAATTGGAAAAATAATCTGATTGAACGATGGGGTAAATCATGTTCAGTCAATTGTTTACGCTCTGCTATCTCTTCAGGGTCCTTCTCACCCCCTTGTAAGGAAGAAATTAACCTTTCCAAGGTGCCAGCCGATTATCATACCCTCACTCCAGTTTTTAGTAAGCAAAGAGCCATCTCACTACCGCCTCACAGACCCTATGATTGCCCAATTGATCTCCTTCCCGGTGCCCCTCTGCCATCTAGTAGATTGTACAACCTGTCGGGCCCCGAGAGGGAGACAATGAGCCAATACATAGAGGAATCTTTAGCATCAGGCATAATCCGCTCGTCTACTTCACCCCTCGGTGCAGGATTCTTCTTCGTTTCCAAGAAGGATAAGACCTTAAGACCCTGCATCGACTTCAGAGGACTCAATGACATCACTGTGAAAAATAAGTATCCCCTTCCATTAATCGATTCTGTGTTTGAACGACTTCGTGACTCCAAGGTTTTCACAAAGCTTGATCTCCGCAACGCCTACCATTTGGTGAGAATTCAAGAAGGGGACGAATGGAAGACAGCTTTTAAGACCCCTCTTGGACACTTTGAATATTTGGTCATGCCCTTTGGTCTAACTAATGCCCCTGCAGTATTTCAAAACCTGTTTAACGATGTCTTGAGAGATTTTTTGGATGATTTTGTGTTCGTATACAGCAAACCCCCTACTTACGACTCCATCGACCTACGAACAACGGGACCTACGAACGTATCATATTTAATAAAAATATGAAATTACTGTATTAAAAATTTTTTTTTTTTTTTGTTTGTTTAAATGTTCTTAATTTCATGTGTACATCACTTTGTTGCAGCTGTGGTTGTTTTAAAGGCTTTATAAATAATAATTATGATAAAAATGATCATTTCTGATCATTTTTGAGCAATCTTGGGCAGCAGGAAGTAGGTCTTCAGTTTACACGGTCACAAATTAATGTAGAACACCGGACGCCATTTTAGGTTCAGTCACGGGGGTCTCCGGTCACAAATTAATGTAGAACACCGGACGCCATTTTAGGTTAGCTGCCGGGAGCTGGCCTGACCAGGATCGCATCATATGGATTAATTACTAGCTGGAATCGCTCTGTGAGCTCTGTGGACGTCTCAGGCTGGAAGAGCAGCTGCAGATTGATCGCCGATCGCGCCGCCGCTCCAACACCAGCTCATGGCCTGGCTAGCAGAAGCTAGCCAGCTAGCTAACACAGGCCTTGAGCAGCTGCCGTGGTTAGCTCGCCTGCCGCCGCGCTGCTCGGCCCGACAACAATCAACGCATGGCAACCTAAGATGTCGGCTTTGACCATCTCAAAGTAAGAAAATATATTTTTATTTATTCTGTAAATGTGAATAGCAATGTTTAACATTACAGTACACTACTGTACATGCTTAAATGTGTGCGCGCGCTCCGTTAGCGGTATTTCCACGACCTACGAACTGGACACTAATTTCACCCCCTAGCTACGGCAGAATCGAGCTGCGAACCATTCTTATCTCCCTAACTCGTTCGTAACTAGGGGGCTATCTGTACCTTGATGATATTTAGATTTTCTCTAAGGACCCTACTCAGCACACTAGACACCTCAAAGCAGTTCTACAGAGGCTTCTGGAGAACAAACTGTACGTGAAAGCTGAAAAGTGTGCATTCACTATGCCTTCAGTGACGTTCCTGGGTTTAATTTTTAAAGAGGGGCAGGTTCAATCCGACCCAGAGAAGACAAAAGCAGTGGCAGAGTGGCACACACTCCCAGGACAGAAAACAACTTCAATGTTTCCTGGGCTTTTCTAACTTCTACGGATCCATCCATCCATCTTCTTCCGCTTATCCGGGGTCGGGTCGCGGGGGTAGCAGCCTAAGTAGGGAGGCCCAGACTTCCCTCTCCCCAGCCACTTGGAGCAGTTCCTCCGGGGGAATCCCAAGGCGTTCCCAGGCCAGCCGAGAAACATAGTCCCTCCAGCGCGTCCTGGGTCTTCCTCTGGGTCTCCTCCCGGTGGGACGTGCCCGGAACACCTCACCAGGGAGGCGTCCAGGAGGCATCCTAACCAGATGCCCGAGCCACCTCAACTGGCTCCTCTCGATGTGGAGAAGCAGCGGCTCTACTCCGAGTCCCTCCCGGATGACTGAGCTTCTCACCCTATCTCTAAGGGAGAGTCCAGCCACCCTGCGGAGAAAACTCATTTCAGCCGCTTGTATCCGAGATCTTGTTCTTTCGGTCATAACCCAAAGCTCATGACCATAGATGAGGGTGGGAACGTAGATCGATCGGTAAATTGAGAGCTTTGCCTTTTGACTCAGCTCTCTCTTCACCACGACAGACCGGTACAGCGCCCGCTTCACTGCGGACGCTGCACCTATCCGCCTATCGATCTCACGCTCCAGTTTTCCCTCATTCGTGAACAAGATCCCGAGATACTTAAACTCCTCCACTTGGGGCAGGACCTCCTCCCCGACCCGGAGAGGGCATGCTACCCTTTTCCGGCTCAAGACCATGGCCTCGGATTTGGAGGAACTGATCCTCATCCCGGCCGCATCACACTCGGCTGCAAACCGCTCCAGTGAAAGTTGTAAATCACGAACTGATGAAGCCAGTAGGACCACATCATCTGCAAAAAACAGAGAAGCGATTCTAAGGTCACCAAAACGGATCCTCTCAACACCTTGGCTGCGCCTAGAAATTCTGTCCATAAAAGTTATGAACAGAATCGGTGACAAAGGGCAACCTTGGCGGAGTCCAACTCTCACCGGAAACGAGCCTGACTTACTGCCGGCAATGCGGACCAAGCTCTGACACCGGTCGTACAGGGACCTAACAGCCCTTATCAAAGGGCCTGGTACCCCATACTCCCGGAGTACCCCCCACAGAACCCCCCGAGGGACGCGGTCGAATGCCTTCTCCAAGTCCACAAAACACATGTAAACTGGTTGGGCAAACTCCCACGCACCCTCCAGGACCCTGCTGAGGGTGTAGAGCTGGTCCAGTGTTCCACGACCAGGACGAAAACCACACTGCTCCTCCTGAATCCGAGGTTCGACTATCCGACGGACCCTCCTCTCCAGAACCCCTGAATAGACCTTACCAGGGAGGCTTAAGAGTGTGATCCCCCTATAGTTGGAACACACCCTACGGTCCCCCTTTTTAAATAGGGGAACCACCACCCCAGTCTGCCAATCCAAGGGAACTGCCCCCGATGTCCACGCGATATTGCAGAGTCGCGTAAGCCAACACAACCCTACAACATCCAGAGCCCTAAGGAACTCCGGGCGAATCTCATCCACCCCCGGAGCCTTGCCACCGCGGAGCTTTTTTTTCTTTTTTTCTTTTTTTTTCCATTCATAGATGGCCTCCCTTCACACCTTTTAGCCATCCTCTCACTCCAATATATATATATATTTTTTTTAAAAATCCACCCCTGGAGCCTTGCCACCGCAGAGCTTTTTAACCACCTCGGCGACCTCAGCACCAGAGATCGGAGAACCCGACCCAAAGTCCCCAGGCTCTGCTTCCTCAGTGGAAGACGTGCCAGTAGGATTGAGGAGGTCTTCGAAGTATTCCGCCCACCGACTCACAACATCCCGAGTTGAGGTCAGCAGCACGCCACCTCCACCATAAATGGTGTTGGTCTCGTACCTCTTTCCCCCCCTGAGACGCCGGATGGTGGACCAGAATCGCCTCGAAGCCGTACGGAAGTCATTCTCCATGGCCTCTCCGAACTCCTCCCACGCCCGAGTTTTTGCCTCAGCAACCACCCGAGCCGCATGCCGCTTGGACTGCCGGTACCTATCAGCTGCTTCCGGGGTCCCACAAGCCAAAAAGGCCCAATAGGACTCCTTCTTCAGCCTGACAGCATCCCTCACTGCCGGTGTCCACCACCGGGTTCGAGGGTTGCCACCTCGACAGGCACCAACAACCTTGCGGCCACAGCTCCGATAAGCTGCCTCGACAATAGAGGCGCGGAACACGGCCCACTCGGACTCCATGTCCCCCGCCTCCCTCGGAACGTGTTCAAAGCTCTCCCGGAGGTGGGAGTTAAAGCTCCGTCTTACGGGAGACTCTGCCAGACGTTCCCAGCAGACCCTCACGATACGTTTGGGTCTGCCAGGTCTGACCGGCATCCTCCCCCACCATCGGAGCAAACTCACCACCAGGTAGTGGTCAGTAGACAGCTCCGCCCCTCTCCTCACCCGAGTGTCCAAGACATGCGGCCGCAGATCAGATGAGACGACAACAAAGTCGATCATCGAACTGCGACCTAGGGTGTCCTGGTGCCAAGAGCACATATGGACACCCTTATGCTTAAACATGGTGTTCGTTATGGACAATCCATGACGAGCACAGAAGTCCAATAACAGAACACCACTCTGGTTCAGATCAGGGGGGCCGTTCCTCCCAACCACACCCCTCCAGGTCTCACTGTCATTGCCCACGTGAGCGTTGAAGTCCCCCAGTAGAACAAGGGAGTCCCCAGGAGGCGCACTCTCCAATACCCCCTCCAAGGACTCCAAAAAGGGTGGGTAGTCTGAGCTGCCGTTTGGTGCATAGGCACAAACAACAGTCAGAGCCCGTCCCCCCACACGTAGGCGAAGGGAGGCTACCCTCTCGTTCACCGGGGTGAACCCCAACGTACAGGCACCAAGATGGGGGGCAACCAGTATGCCCACTCCTGCTCGGCGCCTCTCACCAGGGGCAACTCCAGAGTGGAAGAGTGTCCAACCCCTCTCAAGGAAACTGGTTCCAGAGCCAGAGCCATGCGTTGAGGTGAGTCCGACTATTTCTAGTCGGAACCTCTCAACCTCACACACTAGCTCAGGCTCCTTCCCCACCAGAGAGGTGACATTCCATGTCCCAATGGCCAGCTTCTGTAGCCGAGGATCAGACCGCCAGGGTCCCCGCCCTCGGCCGCCACCCATCTCACATTGCACCCGACCCCTTTGGCCCCTCCCACAGGTGGTGAGCCCATGGGAAGGGGGACCCACGTCTCCTCTTCGGGCTGTGCCCGGCCGGGCTCCATGGGTAAAAGCCCGGCCACCAGGCGCTCGCCAGCGTGCCCCACCTCCGGGCCTGGCTCCAGAGTGGGGCCCCGGTGACCCGCGTCCGGGCGAGGGAAAACTTAGTCCATTAATTGTACTCATCATAGGGGTTTTTGGGCTGCACTTTGTCTGATCCCTCACCTAGGACCTGTCTGCCTTGGGTGACCCTTCTAGGGGCATGAAGCCCCTGACAGCATAGCTCCTAGGATCATTGGGACACTCAAACCCCTCCACCACGGTAAGGTGGCAGCCCAGGGAGGGGACTTCTTCGGATGCTTCATCAAAAACTACAGTCAAGAAGCATCACCTTTAACACAACTCACCTCTCCCATCCGTAAATTTGTCTAGTCCCCAGAGGCGGAGGCTGCCTTCCAAGAATTAAAGTGACTCTTTTCATCCGCCCCCATCCTTTCCCACCCGGACCCCCATCGGCAGTTCATTGTGGAGGTCCGCTAGAGGTGTGGGTGCAATGCTCTCACAGAGGTCTCCTACCGACGGTAAGATCCACCCCTGTGCTTTCTTTTCTCGACGTCTGTCCCCTGCAGAAAGAAACTACGACGTTGGGAACAGAGAATTGCTAGCCATCAAGATGGCCCTTGAAGAGTGGAGACACTGGTTGGAGGGGCCTGAATTGCCGTTTGTGATTTGTACTGACCATAAAAACCTTGCCTATATCCAGGGGGCAAAGAGACTCAATGCCCGTCAAGCCCGTTGGTCATTGTTTTTTGTACGCTTTAATTTTTCTATCACATACATACCTGGTTCTCGCAATGTTAAACCTGATGCTCTCTCCTGCCAGTTTTCTGCATCAGAGACTGAGTCACCCGACAATATCCTACCAAGCTCCTGTACAGTAGCGATCATGACCTGGGACATTGAGAAGGAAATCCTGGAGGCCCAGAAGACGGAACCAGAGCCCGGCTCTGGCCCACGAGAAGGAAGTATGTTCCCACTGCCACCATCAGCAAGGTCCTTCATTGGATCCATTCAGCCAAATTCTCCTGCCATCCAGGTATGACTCGTACTCTCTCCTTGACCAAAATACATTTTTGGTGGCCTAGTATGGAGAGGGACGTCAGACAGTACGTTTCTGCCTGCACCTCCTGTGCTCGTATTAAGACCTCTAACAGACCCCCAGCAGGTCTTCTCCTTCCACTCCTGATGCCTGGCCGTCCATGGTCCCACATAGCCCTGGACTTTGTCACCGGGTTAACAGTCTCTAACGGTAATTCTGTGGTGTGTACCATCATCGACCGTTTTTCTAAGGTAGCACACTTCATTCCCCTAGTGAAGCTACCTTCAGCATTCGAGACAGCCCAGGTCCTAGTTAAACATGTTTTTCGTTTGCATGGTATACCCCTTGATATTGTTTCTAACAGAGGCCCCCAATTCATCTCCCAAGTCTGGAAAGCCTTCTGTCAAGCCCTGGGAGCCACCTCCAGCCTGATGTCTGGTTATCATCCTCAGTCGAATGGACAGACTGAGAGATGCAACCAAGAGCTTGAAGCCACTTTGAGGTGCGTTATTGAACATAACCCAATCTCCTGGAGCCAACACCTACCTTGGGTTGAGTATGCACACAATTCTCAAGTTTCATCTGCCACAGGTCTGTCCCCTTTTGAAGCCTCCCTGGGATACTCCCCACCCTTGTTTCCTTCTCAAGAGACTTATATTTCTGTTCCCGCTGTCCAGCAACATCTCCGTCGGTGTTGCAGGGTTTGGCACCAGACCAAAGCAGCTCTCCTCAGGATGGCCGACCAGAACAAGCGGTTTGCAGACCGACGCCGTTCCTCTGCCCCTGTGTACCAGGTTAGGCAGAAGATTTGGTTGTCCACCAGGGACATTATACTGAAGGACACCCCCAGGAAATTGGCCCCCAGGTTCATTGGTCCCTTCCCCGTCATCAAGATCATCAATCCTGCTGCAGTTCGTCTCCACCTACCCCCAGCACTGCGGATACACCCAACTTTTCCCGTCTCCCAGCTTAAACCGGTCTCCGTCAGTCCTCTCAACTCTCCTGCCAAGCCCCCTCCTCCCCCCCGATTCATCAACGACAACCCTGTCTACTCCGTCCGGCGCCTGCTGGACGTTCGTCGCAGGGGTCGGCGGCTCCAGTACACCTGGTGGATTGGGAGGGCTATGGACCCAAGGAGCGATCGTGGATTCCTTGCTTCTTCATTTTGGACCACTCCCTTATTTCTTCCTTTTACAGGAATCACCCGGACAAGAAATCGCCTGGAGGCGATGTTAGAGGAGGGGGTACTGTAGGAGTCCTGCCTGCTCTGCCTTCCTCTCCAGCAACCTCACTCAGCAGCTAATCACCTGATTAGCTACACCTGCACCTGCCTCGTAGATCTTCACCTCCTGCTCTATTTAAACCACAACCAGACGTTCAGCCAACGCTCGGACATTGATTACCTTAGCTCCTGTCCAGTCCTGCTTGCTCACTCGTCTTCTAGGCTGAGTCTGTTTGCCAACCCTGCACACCAAACCCATAACTAAGGACTTCATTTTGGACATCTTCACCACTCTTCAACTTCAATCTGTACTTACCCACTGGACCCGCAGTCTCCTCTGGACCTTGCCCTCTGTGAACCCATTACTCCGACGCCACCTGCAAACATATTCTACAGTAAAGGGCGAGATACACTCGCGCGTCCTCACGATACGCCAATACGCAGCGTACGTATGCCCCGTACGCAGCGTAGCCCCGCGTAGCCCCTCAGGGCAAGTACGCGCAAAGGTATTTTTTTACTACGCATACGCGATTCGCATACGCGATGCGCGGTGTCTGACCTAAACTTCCCCGGCTCCGGACTGTTTTGTATGTTACACAAATGAAATAAATTCCTCTTTTTTATCGCTGATCGGGCCTTTTCTTTTGTTTTTTTGCCTAAAGTCAAGTAACCGCTTCTTCCTCCGTTCACTCGATGAATGAAATGAATGAATTCAGGTCCTACCTGGGTGCGCGATGTTTTATATATTCCCTGGTGGGCTGTGGTGGGCTGTGGGCTGCAGGAAAAGCACTCCCTGTTATTATTTTTATTTCTGAGAGAACTTTTTATAACATATATAGTAGAAAGACCGTATCAGAACACCGCAGAAGTCTGAGCGAGCTGCTCACGATAGGTTTCACTTTGAGCTGACTGAAATCTGTCAATCATTTCAGTAGGCGTGTCAAAGTGACCAATCAGCGAGCTCAGTTGAGTCCTCTCCGTGGAGCGAAAAACTAGCGGAAGTGACGATCGGAAGTGACGGTACGGAGGAAATGACGTAGAATTTGGAGCGAAAACACGAGAATCTACGCGAGAACATCAGCCGGGCTGTAGCAGAGGCTCCGTATACGCGCGTATACGGGCATATACGCGCGTATACGGAGTCTGCTTCACTGTATCTCGGCCTTAAGGACAAATACTACTATCAGCACAATTGTTATAAAAGAATCATTTGGATCTCAGGATATTCACCACCTCTCCTCTTCTCACCCCACAGCCCATTCCAGTTCCTGCACTGTAAATAAAATATCACTTTTGTACTCGCTTGTCCTTGAGTTCTTTGGTCTGCCATTTGGGGTCATATTTAGTAAGCATCATGTTACCATCCATCCATTACAACCATCCATCCATCCATCCATCCATCAAAACAATCCATCCAATCATCATAACCATTTGTCCATCCATCATAACATCCGTCCATCCATCATACCATCTGTCCATCCATCCATCCATGAATGCTTGTACAGTTTTTGAGAAGGGGGTCTTCAGCATGAGGGAAGAGGCGCCTTTAGCCTTTAGCTTTTTAGCTAGTGTGCCTGTTTTGTGCACTGCTAGCTTAGCATGACACATTTGAGTTGTGCTCTGTTTATACAGACAGTGTTTGAGAGTATGCGTGTATGTGTGTTGTGTGTGTGTGTGTGGGGGGGGGGG
>JBBPBX010092217.1:0-13779 GCA_038048925.1 Garcialebias charrua
AATGATCTAAACAATGATCATAATAATGATCTAAACAATGATCATAATAATGATCTAAACAATGATCTAAACAATGATATCATAATAATGATCTAAACAATGATCATAATAATGATCTAAACAATGATCTAAACAATGATCTAAACAATGATCATAATAATCTAAACAATGATCATAATAATGATCTAAACAATGATCTAAACAATGATCATAATAATGATCTAAACAATGATCTAAACAATGATCATAATAATGATCTAAACAATGATCTAAACAATGATCATAATAATGATCTAAACAATGATCATAATAATGATCTAAACAATGATCTAAACAATGATTATAATAATGATCTAAACAATGATCATAATAATGATCTAAACAATGATCATAATAATGATCTAAACAATGATCTAAACAATGATCATAATAATGATCTAAACAATGATCTAAACAATGATCATAATAATGATCTAAACAATGATCTAAACAATGATCATAATAATGATCTAAACAATGATCTAAACAATGATCATAATAATGATCTAAACAATGATCATAATAATGATCTAAACAATGATCTAAACAATGATCATAATAATGATCTAAACAATGATCTAAACAAAGATCATAATAATGATCTAAACAATGATCTAAACAATGATCATAATAATTATCTAAACAATGATCTAAACAATGATCATAATAATGATCTAAACAATGATGATAATAATGATCTAAACAATGATCTAAACAATGATTATAATAATGATCTAAACAATGATCTAAACAATGATCTAAACAATGATCTAAACAATGATCATAACAATCTAAACAATGATCATAATAATGATCTAAAAATAATGATCTAAACAATGATCTAAACAATGATCTAAACAATGATCATAATAATGATCTAAACAATGATCTAAACAATGATCATAATAATGATCTAAACAATGATCTAAACAATGATCATAATAATGATCTAAACAATGATCTAAACAATGATCATAATAATGATCTAAACAATGATCTAAACAATGATCATAATAATGATCTAAACAATGATCATAATAATGATCTAAACAATGATCTAAACAATGATCATAATAATGATCTAAACAATGATCATAATAATGATCTAAACAATGATCATAATAATGATCTAAACAATGATCATAATAATGATCTAAACAATGATCTAAACAATGATCATAATAATGATCTAAACAATGATCTAAACAATGATCATAATAATGATCTAAACAATGATCTAAACAATGATCATAATAATGATCTAAACAATGATCTAAACAATGATCTAAACAATGATTATAATAATGATCTAAACAATGATCATAATAATGATCTAAACAATGATCTAAACAATGATCTAAACAATGATCATAATAATCTAAACAATGATCATAATAATGATCTAAACAATGATCTAAACAATGATCATAATAATGATCTAAACAATGATCTAAACAATGATCATAATAATGATCTAAACAATGATCTAAACAATGATCATAATAATGATCTAAACAATGATCTAAACAATGATCATAATAATGATCTAAACAATGATCTAAACAATGATCATAATAATGATCTAAACAATGATCTAAACAATGATCATAATAATGATCTAAACAATGATCTAAACAATGATCATAATAATGATCTAAACAATGATCTAAACAATGATCATAATAATGATCTAAACAATGATCTAAACAATGATCATAATAATGATCTAAACAATGATCTAAACAATGATCATAATAATGATCTAAACAATGATCTAAACAATGATCATAATAATGATCTAAACAATGATCTAAACAATGATCATAATAATGATCTAAACAATGATCTAAACAATGATTATAATAATGATCTAAACAATGATCATAATAATGATCTAAACAATGATCTAAACAATGATCTAAACAATGATCATAATAATCTAAACAATGATCATAATAATGATCTAAACAATGATCTAAACAATGATCATAATAATGATCTAAACAATGATCATAATAATGATCTAAACAATGATTATAATAATGATCTAAACAATGATCTAAACAATGATCATAATAATGATCTAAACAATGATCTAAACAATGATCTAAACATAATAATGATCTAAACAATGATCATAATAATGATCTAAACAATGATCTAAACAATGTTCTAAACAATGATCATAATAATGATCTAAACAATGATCATAATAATGATCTAAAAATGATCTAATGATTATAATAATGATCTAAACGATGATCATAATAATGATCTAAACAATGATCTAAACAATGATCTAAACAATGATCATAATAATGATCTAAACAATGATCATAATAATGATCTAAACAATGATCTAAACAATGATCTAAACAATGATCTAAACAATGATCATAATAATGATCTAAAAATGATCTAATGATTATAATAATGATCTAAACAATGATCATAATAATGATCTAAACAATGATTATAATAATGATCTAAACAATGATCTAAACAATGATTATAATAATGATCTAAACAATGATCTAAACAATGATCTAAAAAATGATCATAATAATGATCTAAACAATGATCATAATAATGATCTAAACAATGATCTAAACAATGATCATAATAATGATCTAAACAATGATCATAATAATGATCTAAACAATGATCTAAACAATGATCATAATAATGATCTAAACAATGATCTAAACAAAGATCATAATAATGATCTAAACAATGATCTAAACAATGATCATAATAATGATCTAAACAATGATCTAAACAATGATCATAATAATGATCTAAACAATGATCTAAACAATGATCATAATAATGATCTAAACAATGATCTAAACAATGATTATAATAATGATTCTAAACAATGATCATAATGATCTAAACAAGTGCTTTGAACAGCTAGTCATGAAAAGCATCACATCTGTCCTCCCTGACTCCTTGGATCCCTTCCAATTTGCATACCGACCTAATCGCTCAACCGACGATGCCATCTCCTCTGCCCTTCACACAGCTCTCACACATCTGGACACGAAGGACTCCTATGTTAGAATGTTGTTCATCGACTTCAGCTCGGCATTTAACACCATCATCCCCCAACAGCTCATCCTTAAACTGGACAGTCTGGGGCTGAACACCTCAATGTGTAACTGGCTGCTAGACTTCCTGACCGGGAGACCACAGACAGTGCGGGTCGGGAGTAACACATCTAGCACCATCACATTGAACACAGGGGCCCCACAAGGATGTGTGCTGAGCCCCCTTCTATTCACCCTGCTAACACACGACTGCACACCATCGTACAGCTCCAACCACTTCATCAAGTTTGCGGACGACACAACAGTGGTGGGTCTCATCAGCAACAACGATGAGACGGACTACAGGAACGAGGTGAGCCGCCTGGCCTTGTGGTGCGGACACAACAATCTCACTCTCAACGTGGAGAAGACAAAGGAGATTGTTGTGGACTTCAGGAAGAAGGATGCCCAACATGCCCCTCTGACCATCAACAGCACCGCAGTGGAGAGAGTAGACAGCACCAAGTTCCTGGGAGTGCACGTCTCAAAGGACCTGTCCTGGAGCAGGAACACTGCAGCACTGGCAAAGAAGGCTCACCAGCGTCTCTACTTTCTCCGCAAGCTGAAAAGGGCTGGAGCTTCAACCCCCATCATGAGCACCTTCTACAGAGGTGCCATAGAAAGTGTCCTGACCAGCTGCATCACTGTGTGGTTTGGTGCATGTACTGCATCCTGCCGCAAGAGCCTCCAGCGCATTGTGAGAGCAGCTGAGAAGATCGTGGGCACCTCCTTGCCCTCACTGCAGGACTTACACAGCAAACGCCTCACTCGGAAAGCCCACTGCATGGCAGGTGATCCCACACACCCACTACACAGCTGCTTCAGACTGCTGCCATCAGGAAGGAGACTGAGGAGTCTCCAGGCTCGAACCAGCAGACTGAGAGACAGCTCTGTCCATCAGGCAGTCAGGATGCTAAACACTCTGCCTGCTCTGCCCCCCCTCCCATTTGAACTGCCTTAACTCTAAAACTTTCTCACACATTACCACACAACACAAAGATTTTAACACTGGACTCTGTGTCATCAAACGGGTTATTCACTAAACTCTCGGTCATGTGCTCATACAGTTTGCACTACTTCTCATACTTGCACTAATGTTTGTATTACATCACTGCCTATAATCATAATACTGTTTACATTCTCTGTTTACATTTATTAATACTGTTTACTTTTATTACTACTGCTTACATGTAATTACTACTGTTTACATTTACACTACTCTAATATCTACACCACTGCTGATACATATACAGTGTGCTCTGAACGGTCTTATTTAGGGATGCCCAATGTGCCTTACTGCATATGCCACTTTTTGCCTCTATAACGACATCAACTACTACCTCATACATATACTGTGTACATTAACTCATACGCTGCTTTGCCACTTTGCAAATGTCAATGCTAGAAACCTTTAGTTTATTTTAGTTATACTTTTTATACTCTTTTTTTATACTAGTATGCAAAAAAACTCAGGACAGTATTATGTTCATTAAATGTTTAATGTTTTAGCAGCAGAAGTGAGAGGCAGTCTCAGAAGGATCAACCCTCATAAAGCTACGGGTCCAGACAACATCCCAGGGAAAGTTCTGAAGGAATGTGCGGACCAGCTCTGTGAGGTGCTGGCTGACATCTTCACCACCTCACTTGCACTGGAGTCAGTTCCCACCTGCCTGAAGACTGCCACCATCATCCCAGTCCCAAAAAGCTCCACAGTGACTGGTCTGAATGACTATAGACCGGTGGCCCTCACCCCGATAGTCGCTAAATGTTTTGAGAAACTGGTCATGTCCCACATCAAGACAGCCGTCAACATCAACGAGGACCCTCATCAATATGCATACCGTGAGAACCGATCAACAGAGGACGCCATCTCCTCCGTGGTCCACACTGCTCTCACCCACCTGGATCAGAAGGACTCATACGTGCGTCTGCTCTTTGTGGACTTCACATCTGCCTTCAACACCATGATCCCCCAAACTCTGATAGACAAACTATCCACACTTGGACTAAGCCCCTCTATTTGTAACTGGGTCTTAGACTTCTTAACAAACAGACCACAGTCCGTGAAGATCCACAACTTCTCCTCCTCCACCATCACCCTCAGCACTGGCTCTCCTCAGGGATGTGTGCTGAGCCCTCTTCTGTTTACTCTGCTCACATATGATTGTACAGCCACACATCCAGGCTGTCATATTGTTAAGTTTGCAGATGATACAGCTGTGGTGGGATGCATCACAGATAATGATGAATCCAGCTACAGACAGGAGGTGGAACATCTGGAGAGTTGGTGCAAAGAGAATAACCTTCACATGAATGTGAAGAAGACGAAGGAGATGATTGTGGACTTCAGAAGGAACAAACACACCCACACCCCACTGTATATAGGTGGATCTGCGGTGGAGGTGGTCTCCAGCTACAAATACCTGGGTGTACACATGAATGATAACCTCAGCTGGAGCAATAACACCACCAGCCTGATCAAGAAAGGTCATCAGAGACTCTACTTCCTCAGACGGCTGAGACGAGCCGGTCTGAGAAGCTCAGTCCTCACCTCGTTCTACAGGTGTGCAGTGGAGAGCGTCCTGTGCTCCAGCATCAACGTGTGGCATGGAGGCTGCACAGTTGCAGAGAGGAAAGCTCTACAGAGAGTGGTGAAGGCTGCACAGAAGTCTGTGGGAGTCAGTCTCCCCACCATCACAGACATTTACACCTCCAGATGCAGAAAAAGAGCCACCTGCATCATGAAAGACCTCACTCACCCAGCACACTCACTCTTTGCACCACTCCCCTCGGGACGGAGGTTGAGGAGCATCAAATGTAGAACCACTAGACTGAGGAACAGCTTCTACCCTGAGGCTGTCAGACTCATGAATAAATAAATAATAAGAATAAACACTGCAAAATGTCACATCATGCTGATGCTGATCTGTTTCTTGTTGCTGCGTTCATCTGTGACCATCTGCTCATGTTCGTGCTGCTGTTTATAATGATGTTTTTCTACTACATTAGGGCTTAGTGTATTACTAGCTGATGTCTCTCTTAGTTAATCCTAGATGTTATTATTGTTTTTCTCTTGCATTTGTTGTTGGATGTAACTGGGACCCTGTGTACATAATCTCGTTTTCAACACATGTACTACATGCGGTGCAAATGACAATAAATTCTCTCTGACTCTGACTCTGACTCTTTTAGAGTTGGTGTAAATTTTATGTTCATTAAATGTTTAATGTTTTAGTTTTAGAGTTGGTGTAAATTTTCATACTCTTATACCACTATGCAAAAACTCAGGAAAGTGTTAGTTTTACTATTTTATGCTTATGTCTATTATTATATGTTTCAGTGTTTCAATGTTTAGATGTTTACTGTTGCACCGAGGGACTGAGAGAAACGCAATTTCGGTCCTGTGTATGTCCTGTACAGTACATATTGCAGATCTGACAATAAAGTTGACTTTGACTTTGACTAATAATAATCTAAACAATGATCTAAACAATGTTCTAAACAATGATCATAATAATGATCTAAACAATGATCATAATAATGATCTAAAAATGATCTAATGATTATAATAATGATCTAAACAATGATCATAATAATGATCTAAACAATGATCTAAACAATGATCTAAACAATGATCATAATAATGATCTAAACAATGATCAAAACAATGATCTAAACAATGATCAAAACAATGATCTAAACAATGATCATAATAATCTAAACAATGATCAAAACAATGATCAAACAATAATCTAAACAATGATCATAATAATGATCTAAACAATGATCTAAACAATGATCATAATAATGATCTAAACAATGATCTAAACAATGATCATAATAATGATCTAAACAATGATCAAAACAATGATCTAAAAATGATCTAATGATCATAATAATGATCTAAACAATGATCAAAATAATGATCTAAACAATGATCATAATAATGATCTAAACAATGATTATAATAATGATCTAAACAATGATTATAATAATGATCTAAACAATGATCTAAACAATGATCTAAAAAATGATCATAATAATGATCTAAACAATGATCTAAACAATGATCATAATAATGATCTAAACAATGATCATAATAATGATCTAAACAATGATCTAAACAATGATCATAATAATGATCTAAACAATGATCTAAACAAAGATCATAATAATGATCTAAACAATGATCTAAACAATGATCATAATAATTATCTAAACAATGATCTAAACAATGATCATAATAATGATCTAAACAATGATGATAATAATGATCTAAACAATGATCTAAACAATGATCTAATAATGATCTAAACAATGATCTAAACAATGATCATAATAATGATCTAAACAATGATCTAAACAATGATCTAAACAATGATCTAAACAATGATCATAATAATGATCTAAACAATGATCATAATAATGATCTAAACAATGATCATAATAATGATCTAAACAATGATCTAAACAATGATCTAAACAATGATCATAATAATGATCTAAACAATGATCATAATAATGATCTAAACAATGATCTAAACAATGATCAAAACAATGATCTAACAATGATCTAAACAATGATCATAATAATGATCTAAACAATGATCATAATAATGATCTAAACAATGATCTAAACAATGATCATAATAATGATCTAAACAATGATCTAAACAATGATCATAATAATGATCTAAACAATGATCATAATAATGATCTAAACAATGATTATAATAATGATCTAAACAATGATCATAATAATGATCTAAACAATGATTATAATAATGATCTAAACAATGATCTAAACAATGATTATAATAATGATCTAAACAATGATCTAAACAATGATTATAATAATGATCTAAACAATGATCTAAACAATGATCTAAACAATGATCTAAACAATGATCATAACAATCTAAACAATGATCATAATAATGATCTAAACAATGATCTAAACAATGATCATAATAATGATCTAAACAATGATCTAAACAATGATCTAAACAATGATCATAATAATGATCTAAACAATGATCTATATAATAATGATCTAAACAATGATCATAATAATGATCTAAACAATGATCTAAACAATGATCTAAACAATGATCATAATAATGATCTAAACAATGATCATAATAATGATCTAAACAATGATCTAAACAATGATCTAAACAATGATCATAATAATCTAAACAATGATCATAATAATGATCTAAACAATGATCTAAACAATGATCATAATAATGATCTAAACAATGATCTAAACAATGATCATAATAATGATCTAAACAATGATCTAAACAATGATCATAATAATGATCTAAACAATGATCATAATAATGATCTAAAAATGATCTAATATAAATAATGATCTAAACAATGATCATAATAATGATCTAAACAATGATCATAATAATGATCTAAACAATGATCTAAACAATGATCATAATAATGATCTAAACAATGATCTAAACAATGATCTAAAAAATGATCATAATAATGATCTAAACAATGATCTAAACAATGATCATAATAATGATCTAAACAATGATCATAATAATGATCTAAACAATGATCTAAACAATGATCATAATAATGATCTAAACAATGATCTAAACAAAGATCATAATAATGATCTAAACAATGATCTAAACAATGATCATAATAATGATCTAAACAATGATCTAAACAATGATCATAATAATGATCTAAACAATGATCATAATAATGATCTAAACAATGATCTAAACAATGATTATAATAATGATCTAAACAATGATCTAAACAATGATCTAAACAATGATCTAAACAATCTAAACAATGATCATAATAATGATCTAAACAATGATCTAAACAATGATCATAATAATGATCTAAACAATGATCAAAACAATGATCTAAACAATGATCATAATAATGATCTAAACAATGATCTAAACAATGATCATAATAATGATCTAAACAATGATCTAAACAATGATCATAATAATGATCTAAACAATGATCTAAACAATGATTATAATAATGATCTAAACAATGATCATAATAATGATCTAAACAATGATCATAATAATGATCTAAACAATGATCTAAACAGTGATCGTAATAATGATCTAAACAATGATCTAAACAATGATCATAATAATGATCTAAACAATGATCATAATAATGATCTAAACAATGATCATAATAATGATCTAAACAATGATCATATAATGATCTAAACAATGATCTAAACAATGATCATAATAATGATCTAAACAATGATCTAAACAATGATCATAATAATGATCTAAACAATGATCTAAACAATGATCATAATAATGATCTAAACAATGATCTATCTAAACAATGATCTAAACAATGATTATAATAATGATCTAAACAATGATCATAATAATGATCTAAACAATGATCTAAACAATGATCTAAACAATGATCATAATAATCTAAACAATGATCATAATAATGATCTAAACAATGATCTAAACAATGATCATAATAATGATCTAAACAATGATCATAATAATGATCTAAACAATGATCTAAACAATGATCATAATAATGATCTAAACAATGATCTAAACAATGATCATAATAATGATCTAAACAATGATCTAAACAATGATCATAATAATGATCTAAAAAATGATCTAAATAATAATGATCTAAACAATGATCTAAACAATGATCATAATAATGATCTAAACAATGATCATAATAATGATCATAATAATGATCTAAACAATGATCTAAACAATGATCATAATAATGATCTAAACAATGATCTAAACAATTATCTAAACAATGATTATAATAATGATGTAAACAATGATCTAAACAATGATCATAATAATGATCTAAACAATGATCTAAACATTGATCATAATAATGATCTAAACAATGATCTAAACAATGATTATAATAATGATCTAAACAATGATCATAATAATGATCTAAACAATGATCTAAACAATGATCTAAACAATGATCATAATAATCTAAACAATGATCATAATAATGATCTAAACAATGATCTAAACAATGATCATAATAATGATCTAAACAATGATCATAATAATGATCTAAACAATGATTATAATAATGATCTAAACAATGATCTAAACAATGATCATAATAATGATCTAAACAATGATCTAAACAATGATCTAAACAATAATAATGATCTAAACAATGATCATAATAATGATCTAAACAATGATCTAAACAATGTTCTAAACAATGATCATAATAATGATCTAAACAATGATCATAATAATGATCTAAAAATGATCTAATGATTATAATAATGATCTAAACGATGATCATAATAATGATCTAAACAATGATCTAAACAATGAAATGATCATAATAATGATCTAAACAATGATCATAATAATGATCTAAACAATGATCTAAACAATGATCTAAACAATGATCTAAACAATGATCATAATAATGATCTAAAAATGATCTAATGATTATAATAATGATCTAAACAATGATCATAATAATGATCTAAACAATGATTATAATAATGATCTAAACAATGATCTAAACAATGATTATAATAATGATCTAAACAATGATCTAAACAATGATCTAAAAAATGATCATAATAATGATCTAAACAATGATCATAATAATGATCTAAACAATGATCTAAACAATGATCATAATAATGATCTAAACAATGATCATAATAATGATCTAAACAATGATCTAAACAATGATCATAATAATGATCTAAACAATGATCTAAACAATGATCATAATAATGATCTAAACAATGATCTAAACAATGATCATAATAATGATCTAAACAATGATCTAAACAATGATCATAATAATGATCTAAACAATGATCTAAACAATGCTCATAATAATGATCTAAACAATGATCTAAACAATGATTATAATAATGATCTAAACAACAACCATAATAATGATCTAAACAATGATCATAATAATGATCTAAACAATGATCTAAACAGTGATCGTAATAATGATCTAAACAATAATCATAATAATGATCTAAACAATGATCAAAATAATGATCTAAATAATGATCATAATAATGATCTAAACAATGATCTAAATAATGATCATAATAATGATCTAAACAATGATCTAAACAATGATCATAATAATGATCTAAACAATGATTATAATAATGATCTAAACAATGATCATAATAATGATCTAAACAATGATCTAAACAGTGATCATAATAATGATCTAAACAATGATCTAAACAATGATCATAATAATGATCTAAACAATGATCATAATAATGATCTAAACAATGATCTAAACAATGATCATAATAATGATCTAAACAATGATCTAAACAATGATCATAATAATGATCTAAACAATGATCTAAACAATGCTCATAATAATGATCTAAACAATGATCTAAACAATGATTATAATAATGATCTAAACAACGACCATAATAATGATCTAAACAATGATCATAATAATGATCTAAACAATGATCTAAACAGTGATCGTAATAATGATCTAAACAATAATCATAATAATGATCTAAACAATGATCAAAATAATGATCTAAACAATGATCATAATAATGATCTAAACAATGATCTAAATAATGATCATAATAATGATCTAAACAATGATCTAAACAATGATCATAATAATGATCTAAACAATGATCTAAACAATGATCATAATAATGATCTAAACAATGATCTAAACAATGATCATAATAATGATCTAAACAATGATCTAAACATCCATCCATCCATCCATCCATTTTCTTCCGCTTATCCGGGGTCGGGTCGCGGGGGTAGCAGCCTAAGTAGGGAGGCCCAGACTTCCCTCTCCCCAGCCACTTGGAGCAGCTCCTCTGGGGGAATCCCAAGGCGTTCCCAGGCCAGCCGAGAAACATAGTCCCTCCAGCGTATCCTGGGTCTTCCTCTGGGTCTCCTCCCGGTGGGACATGCCCGGAACACCTCACCAGGGAGGCGTCCAGGAGGCATCCTAACCAGATGCCCGAGCCACCTCAACTGGCTCCTCTCGATGTGGAGAAGCAGCGGCTCTACTCCGAGTCCCTCCCGGATGACCGAGCTTCTCACCCTATCTCTAAGGGAGAGTCCAGCCACCCTGCGGAGAAAACTCATTTCAGCCGCTTGTATCCGAGATCTTGTTCTTTCGGTCATAACCCAAAGCTCATGACCATAGATGAGGGTGGGAACGTAGATCGATCGGTAAATTGAGAGCTTTGCCTTTTGACTCAGCTCTCTCTTCACCACGACAGACCGGTACAGCGCCCGCTTCACTGCGGACGCTGCACCTATCCGCCTATCGATCTCACGCTCCAGTTTTCCCTCATTCGTGAACAAGATCCCGAGATACTTAAACTCCTCCACTTGGGTAAGGACCTCCTCCCCGACCCGGAGAGGGCACGCTACCCTTTTCCGGCTCAAGACCATGGCCTCGGATTTGGAGGAACTGATCCTCATCCCGGCCGCATCACATTCAGCTGCAAACCGCTCCAGCGAAAGCTGTAGATCACGAGCTGATGAAGCCAATAGGACCACATCATCTGCAAAAAACAGAGAAGCGATTCTAAGGCCACCAAAACGGATCCTCTCAACACCTTGGCTGCGCCTAGAAATTCTGTCCATAAAAGTTATAAACAGAATCGGTGACAAAGGGCAACCTTGGCGGAGTCCAACTCTCACCGGAAACGAGCCTGACTTACTGCCAGCGATGCGGACCAAGCTCTGACACCGGTCGTACAGGGACCTAACAGCCCATATCAAAGGGCCTGGTACCCCATACTCCCGGAGTACCCGCCACAGAACCCCCCGAGGGACGCGGTCGAATGCCTTTTCCAAGTCTACAAAGCACATGTAAACTGGTTGGGCAAACTCCCACGCACCCTCCAGGACCCTGTTGAGGGTGTAGAGCTGGTCTAGTGTTCCACGACCAGGACGAAAACCACACTGCTCCTCCTGAATCCGAGGTTCGACTATCCGACGGACCCTCCTCTCCAGAACCCCTGAATAGACCTTACCAGGGAGGCTTAAGAGTGTGATCCCTCTATAGTTGGAACACACCCTACGGTCCCCCTTTTTGAATAGGGGAACCACCACCCCAGTCTGCCAATCCAAGGGAACTGCCCCCGATGTCCACGCGATATTGCAGAGTCGCGTAAGCCAACACAACCCCACAACATCCAGAGCCCTAAGGAACTCAGGACGAATCTCATCCACCCCCGGAGCCTTGCCACCGCGGAGCTTTTTAACCACCTCGGCGACCTCAGCACCAGAGATTGGAGAGCCCGACCCAAAGTCCCCAGGCTCCGCTTCCTCAGTGGAAGACGTGCCAGTAGGATTGAGGAGGTCTTCGAAGTATTCCGCCCACCGACTCACAACATCCCGAGTTGAGGTCAACAGCACGCCATCCCCACCATAAATGGTGTTGGTCGCGTACCGCTTTCCCCCCTGAGACGCCGGATGGTGGACCAGAATCGCCTCGAAGCCGTACGGAAGTCATTCTCCATGGCCTCTCCGAACTCCTCCCACGCCCGAGTTTTTGCCTCAGCAACCACCCGAGCCGCATGCCGCTTGGACTGCTCGGTACCTATCTGCTGCTTCCGGGGTCCCACAGG
>JBBPBX010092218.1:0-13779 GCA_038048925.1 Garcialebias charrua
AAAATGCTGGCGTGGCTGCAAAAAACTTACAAAAACAGGAACAGGCAGGCAAAACAGGACGGGTACAGATCATGAGACGGACTGGCACAAAATCACAGAAGGCCTGAGTCGTCTGTTATATCTCCATAAGAAAGGCTTTTTATAAGACAGAGGGAGAGTGAATAATGAGAGCACCTGCGCAGGTGGCTGATGAGACAGGTGTGAATGATTAAGATTGAGGACTTGAGACAAGACAGGCAGACTGAGGAGTGAGTGGGAATGAGATACACAGGAACAGAAATCACAAAGAGCAGAATAACAAAAGTATGAAGATCAGCGAGGGGAACACAAAAAATATATAAAGAAAACAGACTGGGACAGAGCCTGTCAGTTAACGTTCTGCAAGTCCTGTTAAGCTCAGATGGACTCTGTCACTGGCCGCACGCGTGAGCGTCCGCATGTTCGCTGACCTGCCGGTTGAAATGGACTTGCGTGTGACCTGTCCAGGGTGTCCCCCACCTCTCGTACAGTGAGGGCTGGACATTGGCACCAGCGAATCCCCGCTACCCGAAAAGGAAGAAGCAGGTAAAAATAATGGATGGATGGATGGATGGATGGGTGGATCAGCTGATCACTAGCTGCATGTGCTCGTCTCCGCACCTGCTGTCATCTGTGGTGAAGGAAGTAGCAGCATCTACAAAAGCCGAAGCGAGCACCGCATTAATTTAAAATAGCCTTGTTTTATTTTTTTGCCAAATGATTTTGCTTTAAAAAATTAAAACAAAAACAGCCTAATTATGTATCGGATCACACCCATTTCTGTCCAAATCATAGAGATGCCTGTTCACATTGGATTAGTGTTATCACAGGACATCGGAGTTCAGCAAAATGTAGTAGGTCATTTACGGGGGAATTTTACTTTACAAATTACTGACATCGCCGATTTGCACGGGATTAACAACACAGATAATCTCTGAAATTATTACAAATATCATGTGGTCCCAGGAAAACTAATCCTGTGTGAATAGGGCTTTAGTCTCCTGATCTTTACTACAGCAGTTCTAGCTCTACTGCCAAACGTAAAAAATAAATAAATCTGTAAACAAGTTAAAAAAAAAGGGGGATTAAGTATATTCATGGACAAAATAAATGTTATATGAATCTAGGTTGTTTTCTATATTTGATACAAAAGCTTAGTGGGTAGTTTGATTTACAAAGTGAAAAGAGAAAACCACATTTAAAATACAGTTTTGTACGATCAGCTCAAGATGAGCAGAATCTGGATGGAAGAGATGCTCGAGCTGCCGCACACGATGCAGCAAAAATAAACGCCCCTCAGTGAACTAACGTCACACTGGCAAGCCGAGGCGACGAGCTCTGTGCCTGGTGTGTGGAGAGAAAACAGCCTCCTCCACAGGACACCCCCACCTCCCACACATTAAACCTCAAACCTCTGTTTCTTTTTCCCTTTTAGCACCCAGAGTGCTATTTATATTTGCTTTGCAGGCCTTTTGATGACAGTGATATCTGCTGCTGTCCAAAATCAGCATATGATTGTTTCATAATGACTTATAATAGCTGGATAAGTCATATTCAAGTAACCTCTAACTCCTCTGGTGTTCTTTTCAAACTTTAATCAAGCTTCTGCAAATGTGTCTTATTTTCCCCACACTTTATTCAAGCTTTTCAACCATATACAACTGATATTGTACAGTATATAGAATGGAATGCAGTTCATGTTTCATTGTATCTCTGTATATGAATTTTTCAGCAACATTAAAGAAAAGTACCAAAAAAAATGAGTGGTTTCATTATATTTGGTCTAAAGATTTTGCTCTTTAGAGCGAATTATTTACATGTTAGCAGCCTAATTGCATTATGTACTCATTATGTATTGTCAAAAACCAGATATGGATTATGAAGGTTTGGTTTTAAGAACAAGAGAGCGACAAAATACAGTCCAGCCTTAAACTGCCTGACAATTTTTGCATTGCAATAAAATAAGGGCACATAATTATTCATCTTTAAAAAGTCTAAACCTTAGGAATGTTACAATTTAACAGTTTCTGTCTTTATTTAGTAGCTATTTTTATCTCCTGCGGAAAAATGTGCCTGTGCCAGTTTTGAAGGAATGAAAAGAAACCAACATTATTGGATGGCTTTTGATTGATGTTTATTTAATTGTTTCTGTTGTGCAGCAATTTCCAACATTGTTTAGAAAGAAAATTATTTTTTCTTCAACTTTCATATGGTCTGGTATTAATACATGGCAGAACGGTGGCTCAGTTGGTAGAGTTGCCACCTCTCAGAGAGAAGGTTGCTGTAGGTGGAGTTTGCATGTTCTCTTTGTGCATGTGTGTGTTTTCTTTGGGTGCTCTGGTTTTCCTCTCATAGACCAAAACATGCATGTTAGGCTGATTGGTAAATCTAAATTGTCTCTAGGTGTGAGTGAGAGAGTGAATGGTTGTTTGTTTTGTTTGTCTCTGTGTCCCTGTGATGGACTGGAGACCTGTCCATCCGCCTCTCACACAATGATAGCTGGACATGGACATCAGTGACCCGAAAAGGAAGAAGTGGGTAAAGCTAATGGATGGAAGGTTGGCTGGCTGGATAGATGGATGGATGGATGGAGGCATTTTCTGTACTAGATGTTTAATGAAATTGCACCGCTCATGGGGACTGCATGTTGGAGTAGCTCTGTTAAATTCATTCTGAGATATGGCTTTTGAAAACCTTTTCACTTTTGGGCATTTGCTATAATGCGTAACCATGGCAGCAAGGTGTTTTTTTAATAATCAGGAGCAGCTGATTAACATCTCAAAAGCTCAAATATCTCAAATACAGCCCCAAATCCCAAATGAGTTAAAAAGGAGGCACCGTAGATGAATTTCCATCAACCTGGTTGCGGTGCTAAAAGTACCTGACTGCCGAGATCCTGGAGCCAGTGGGAAACTTGGCTCGTGACAACGGGAGGACCAGGATCCTGCCTTGGCACCTTCACCTGTCTGTCCATGGTGACGAAGAGCTTGGCACACAGCTGGGAGGAGTGACCATCGCTCAGAGAGGAGTTCTGCCTGACATTCGGGCAGTCCTGCAGCCCAGGAGGACCGAGAGGACCGCTGCATCTGACTCAAGCTGCATCTGGGTGTACGGATCGGTATCTGTGGCCAGATTCTTTCGATTTGCTGCAGGAGATCCTTCCTGCCCATCAGCATCTATAACAACTCTTGAATGAAACCAGGATGATGAGCTATGACAACACTTGATTTCTCTTTGGGACTAATACAGTATTTTTGAAGTGAATTGGATTAACTTGAATAACTGACTGTCTTATATTTTTGCAGTGCACTGAGGTTTTACATTATTCATTTATCCATCCATCTTCTTCCATTTGTTCTGCTGTTGGGTCATGAGAGCAGCAGCTCCAGCAAGGAGGCCCAGGTATCTCTCTTCACTGTTACCTCTTCCAGCTCTTCCAGGAGGATTCCAAGACATTCCCAGCCCAGCTAAAGGGCATGCTTCTTATGCACTGTAAAGCCCGGTCCAGCCTGGACGGGCCACAGTCACCCCAGGGTCCTTTCCCAGTTGGACATGATCAAAACACCATAGGAAGGCGTCAAGGGGGCATCCTCACCAGATGCTTGAACCACCTCAATTAGTTCCTCTCAATGTGGAGGAGCAGCGGCTCTACTCAGTCTCTCTCCTGATGACTGAACTTCTCACATCATATCTAAAGGGGAGTCCAGCTAAACTGCAGTAAAGGTTTAAACTATCACATTATTTTAATGTCATCCATCCATCCATCCATCTAAACTTGTTGTGGCTTTTATACTGGACACA
This sequence comes from Garcialebias charrua, assembly GCA_038048925.1. Classification (NCBI taxonomy): domain Eukaryota; kingdom Metazoa; phylum Chordata; class Actinopteri; order Cyprinodontiformes; family Rivulidae; genus Garcialebias; species Garcialebias charrua. The sequence continues at coordinate 3,820 of JBBPBX010092218.1, forward strand.
TTAGGAATGAGACTGCCTTCCCCCAAAATACTGCATCTCCACTTTAAAATAAAACACAAAAACAAGACTCACTTGTAATAAAATGTGTTGTGTAAATCTAAGTGCTTTCTCTGATGGTTTCCACAGTGGACCCAGTGTGTAGTTTGTGGTTTATTGGTATAAACAAACGGGACGGTGCAGCTGTTGACTCTGCTGGCCTGAAGATATGGCCTGAGGAAGAGCCCGTTGTCCATTTATTGTTTAATGCCACATTAGCAATCTGCAGCCGAGTGGAGCTGCTGCCAGCGCAGGCAGCTCTGGACAGATGGGCCGTGCCGTAAGACGGATCTGCTGCCACATAAATTTTTGCTGCCAGCAGAAGCTGAAGGAGTAGCGGTACTATTAGAGTGTTATGGTGAGCTCGAATCTGCGCCAAAAAACGGCAGCTCGTACTTTTCCCCACAGTTCATGCATTTGCGGGATAGATTCAGAAGTTAAATTTTATTAGCATTACTGTACAAAACAACAAAGGAAGAGCACTTAGCTGAGTTTTCATTCTTTGTCTTCAACAATAAAAGGTGCAGAGACTTTACTGAACTTGCCCCGGTTGTAACTGAGCTGATTATTTCATTTTTGTTTTTTGTTCTGCTGAAGATGGAGGTATTGGAAGTGTTTAGCTGGTGTCCTACTGTGGCACCTGTCTAAACAAACAGCAACCTTCTTATCCACAGTATTCTTGGGGGTGTCACTGTAGAAGCGAATGTGCATTGTACTTCCTGTCCGACACCGGAAGTGCCTGTATTCCGTAGGCGGAGTATGGATCGCGGGTGTTTTTGAAAGTTATTTTCATTCATTTTATCGGAGCAAACACAGCTTTTGTTTAAACGGAACGTTTACTGAAATGTCCTACCGGGGTTCAGGTACCTGCTGTGCTGTTCGCGGCTGCACCAACAACCGGACCAAGCTAAATCTTTGGCTAAAACAACAGTGTTTTCAACACGGACCCAAAACAAAGAAAGAGTGTTCCTGCATCCTTCTCTATGGCTGTGTCTGCGCGATCAGGTAACATCTGTAATTTCTTTTTATTCAGGGAGGGTTTATTAATGAGAGTTTTGGATGATTTACTGTCTTAAAATGATATATGTCAGGCGCGACCGGTATCTTTAGCCGAGATAGCTGCTAATAAACCTTAGCCGAGAGGCCGGAGCAAACGCGTTCGCTATTTATGTAGTTTTAAATTATGTCTGCGCGATCAGGTAACATCTTTTTAGTCGGGGAGGGTTTATTAATGAGAGTTTTGGAAGATTTACTGTCTTAAAACGATAGATCTCAGACGCGACTGGTATCTTTAGCCGAGATAGCTGCTAATAAACCTTAGCCGAGAGGCCGGAGCAAACGCGTTATTTTTAAATTATGTCTGCGCGATCAGGTAACATCTGTAATTTCTTTTTATTTGTCCCTCCTCTTTTAACAAAACGAGTGGTGTTCCCACATTTTTAATGAACTAAAACAACAAAGTTTGGACTGTCTTCAACTGTATTACTCGCATGTAAACAAACGGTGTTTCCGGTCAACCGGAAGTCGTGTGCACATTTCGCGCAAAGCATCATGGGACGTAGGAATACTGTGGATAATGTAATATTTATGGCAACAGCACTAAATGGAGCAGTATTTTAGGAACAAGCCAGCACATCAGCCAGAGTAATGGCATCAGTGAGTCATGGAGAAAATAAGACTAACAGCCTCTGAGTAGATGCTTAAATAGATTTTTAGACATCCAGATAATAATGAATTGATAATTGATATCAATAGAATTGATATATATATATATATATATATATATATATATATATATATATATATATATATATATATATATATATATATATATATATATATATATATATATATATATATATATATATATATATATATATATATATATATATATATATATATATATATATATATATATATATATATATATATATATATATATATATATATATATATATATATATATATATATATATATACATATATATATATATATATATATATATATATATATATATATATATATATATATATATATATATATATATATATATATATATATATATATATATATATATATATATATATATATATATATATATATATATATATATATATATATATATATATATATATATATATATATATATATATATATATATATATATATATATATATATATATATATATATATATATATATATATATATATATATATATATATATTGTTCTTTATATTGGAACTGGAGGTCAACTGAATGCCTTCCAGAGGAAGTGCAAGGCTATAAAATTTATTTCTAAGATGCTCAGATCTGAAAAATATGACTTTTGTCTTGTCTGTGGAAGAGTGGCACCTGCTGCAGCTCCAAGATGGCCGCCAATCATCCACAGCTGACGGTCATCCACCTGACGAGCTCCACCTATACTTAAGGCTGCAGTCGAGTTCTACTCTTCGCTGGAGCATTTTATGCCTACACATGGTATTTATGCTTCTAGCCAGTTTGTGAGTACATTGAAAGAAACTTACCCTGTTCTTGTTGTGTTCTCAGTCCTCGTGATCCTCAAGATTCTCCTGGTTCCAGCTCCCTGCTTGTCGTGCCTTGCCCTCCAGCCACTTGCCTGTCTCTCTCGCCCTCTGGGACTCATCTCAAGGAGTTAAGGATTCTCTGGAACAATCCTCCTCCTCTTTTCATCCGTAAGGAAAACATCAAACAAACAAAATCAGTTACAGTATCCTGAAAGAACTTTCTGGTCAAGCCCATCTGACTGTCTGCTTTTCATCTTCCAGGAAATCCAGAGGACCCATGTACATTTGTAAATAGTTATTCCCACTGTAAATAATAAACACTATTACTTTTGCACCTCTTTGTCTTGTGTCGTTCTGGGTCTCGTTACCAACTGGGTTACCTTTTGAGATCATAACAGTTAATGCTCCAGCCTAAACAAAAACCCAGAACAAGGCCATGAACGTACAAGCTTCCTCCTCGCAGGCCACAAGTAAACCTCAATTAGAGGGGATGTTAAAACAAGTAATTGGTCAACAACTCAAGACTCAATCAGATTTACTAGTACTTGGAGGTATGGTTAATTCTATACAGAAGAAACTTGCTATTTCTCCTCCCACAGCCCCTGCTTCTACCTCAGATCCAAACTCTCCCAGCACCAGTTCAAGCAATAACTCTCCTTCTCCTCAACAATTACTGGTTAAACCATCTGAACTCTTCTCAGGAGACCCAGCGTTATGTGAAGGTTTTCTCCTACAGTGCAAACTCGCCTTTAAAGGGGCTCCTCAACTTTACTCCACGGACATCGCTAAGATTACTTATCTCAACAGTCAACTGTCAGGTAAAGCCCTCCAGTGGGCAACTTCTTACCTCCATAACCGTGATTTGGACTTTGTGTCGTTCGACCTGTTTCTGAACGAGTTCCGCAAGATTTTTGACCGGCCGTTGCAACAAACCAATGCAGAGAAACGTTTGTTGGGATTATGTCAGGGCAGACGACCCGTCTCCGTACACGCTCTGGACTTCTGCATTCTTGCAGCTCAAACGGATTGGAACGACAGGGCGCTTCAAGGTACATTTTTGAACTCTCTCTCTGATTACGTTAAGGATCAGATTGTGGCAAGAGACGGACCTCCTAACTTCGACGGGCTAATAAATTTGGCGATCTCCATCGACGAACGCTTCCGGGAACGTCGCCGAGAACGGGACTACAACTACCAGAGACCCAACACTTCCGGCTTTTCCACATCATCAGGTGGGGATAATAATTTCAGTATCAACTCCCGAAGCTCGCTACCACCATCTACTGGATCTCAGCTAGCATTACCTGCACCTGAACCAATGCAGATTGGCAGAACAAAATTAACAGCAAGTGAAAGACAGAGACGTAGGACTTCTAACCTGTGCATGTATTGTGGAAATGAGGGACATTATATTGCTTCATGCCCGCTTTTGGGAAACGACAATGCCCGCCAATAGAACGGAAGTTATTGGTGGGCACTTCCTCTTTCACTTCCATGCGTAGATTAACTTTACCTACGGTTATCAGTTCGAACAAAACCGTTTTCCTGTGTCAGCATTAATTGACTCTGGTGCTGAACAGAATTTAATTAGTCATGATTTAGTCAAGAAATTTTCTCTCCCCGTTCTGGAAATTGACCCAGTTTCTGTTACTGGAGTAACTGGGGAGACTTTAGCACAGATTCATTTTAAGACTGAAGACTTGCATTTAATCACATCTGGTAATCACCATGAATTTGTTAGTTTCTTTGTGTTTGATTCACCCAACACTCAAATGATTTTAGGGTTTCCCTGGTTAAAGAACCATAACCCCCACATCAATTGGGAGTTCGGCCAAATAGAGAAATGGAGCGACAAGTGTTTGAAGAATTGCCTTCGCTCAGGTATCTCCAACCCTTTAACCAGTGTACAAGAAACTGAGAACATTGATCTATCCACCATTCCCCCCCGAGTATCATGATCTGTCTCCAGTATTCAGTAAAGTGAAGGCTCTCTCTCTTCCTCCCCATCGTCCCTATGACTGTGCCATCGACCTTCTTCCTGGAGCTCCTCTGCCATCTAGCCTTTTATATCACCTCTCAGGCCCTGAACGTGGATCCATGAAATCCTACATCGAGGAGTCTTTGGATTCAGGGATCATCCGCCCTTCCACTTCTCCACTGGGGGCAGGGTTCTTTTTTGTTGCTAAGAAAGACAAGACATTTCGCCCTTGTATTGACTATCAGGGGTTGAACAATATTACTGTAAAAAACAAATATCCTTTACCACTACTTGACTCCACATCATGTTACAACCAGCCACTATCTTTTCCAAATTGGACCTACGTAATGCTTATCACCTCATCCGTATCCGAGAGGGTGAAGAATGGAAAACAGCTTTTAAGACACCCTTGGGACACTTTGAGTATCTTGTCATGCCTTTTGGCCTTACCAATGCTCCTGCAGTGTTTCAAGTAGGGATGGGACAGATCCGATCCAGTATCGGTATCGGTGTCCGATATCAGCATTATTTAAGTATCGGATATCGGATCCAACCTGCCGATATTTTTCCAATACCAGCTTCAAAGAGCACTTGTGTTCAATCACATTATGTGACTGCACTTTTTAACATGGTATGAGTTAAACCTAATGAAGATACTCTTAAGCCTTACAATAGGGAACCCACTGACTTTAACAGCACACAGGACAGGAGGCAAGTATACCACACACATGTCCTCCTTACTCATGGTGCAGCTGAAAACAAAAAAAGTGCTAAGCATGATGGGAAAGACAACACAGCCACTCCCCTTAACCACTAAGAGAGTGGGTTTTGTTGTCTTACCCATTATAACCAATAGTTATAACCAATAGTTTGTCCAGCTAAAGCTGAAAAAAAAAAACGCTAAGCATTATGGGAAAGACAACAAAATCCACTCTCTTAGTGGTTAAGGGGAGTGGCTGTGTTGTCTTTCCCATCATGCTTAGGACTTTTTTAGTTTTTTTCAGCTGCACCATGAGTAAGGAGGACATGTGTGTGGTATACTTGCCTCCTGTCCTGTGTGCTGTTAAAGTCAGTGGGTTCCCTATTGTAAGACTTATGAGCGTCTTCATTGGGTTTATCTCACACAATGTTAAAATGAATAGTTTGGGTACGAAAGTTTCATTATACAGAGTCACATACCTGAACAGTATCGGATCGTAAAAGTATCTGTATTGGTCGATACTCAGGTATGAAGTATCGGTATCGGATCGGAAGTGAGAAATGTGGATCGGTGCATCCCTAGTTTCAAGCACTAGTCAATGATGTTTTGAGAGACTTTATTGGTGAGTTTGTGTTTGTTTACTTGGATGATATTCTCATTTATTCCAGGAATGAGGATGAACACGTCACACATGTCCGGACGGTGCTCCAAAGACTGTATGAGAACCAACTTTTTGTAAAAGGTGAAAAATTTGCTTTTCACACTCCTTCTGTTGCTTTTTTGGGTTTTATCTTTGGAGAAGGACACTACAGGGCAGACCCCGAGAAGACTAAGGCAGTGGTGGAGTGGCCGATCCCTGAGACCAGGAAGCACCTGCAACGGTTCTTGGGTTTTGCAAACTTCTGCAGACGCTTTATTAAGGACTACAGTCGCATTGCAGCACCTCTATCTCAACTCACATCAACCAACAGAAATTTCAGATGGACCCCGGAAGCCAACTCTGCTTTCGGTAAGCTAAAACAGCTTTTTTCTTCCACACCTATCCTCTGTCATCCAGACATCATTCGTCAGTTTATCCTTGAGGTGGACGCTTCTGACACGGGGGTAGGAGCCGTTTTGTCGCAGAGATCACCTTTGGACGACAAAGTGCACCCATGTGCATTTTTCTCTCGCCGTCTGTCTCCAGCTGAACGGAATTATGACGTGGGCAACAGAACTACTTGCTATAAAACTGGCACTAGAGGAGTGGCGTCACTGGCTTGAGGGCATGGAGCTGCCTTTTCTTATTTGGACTGACCATAAGAACCTCAAGTAGGGCTGGGCGATATGGACAAAAATTCATATCTCGATATTGTTGTGATATATTGCGATATACGATATATATCTCAATATAATTTTCTTTCCATGAAAGAATAACAAAAATATATTTCTGAGTCAAAGCTTTGTCCCAGTTGTCACACAGCAACATTTATTAACAAACAGCTGTAACTCTACAAAATAAATGTCTAAAAAATGAACTATTTACATACATTACTTTATTTTTAGACATTTATTTACACCTATTAAATAATAGTCCTCTTCAGCTGAGGGCAGCTGTGGATGAGAGGTTAAAGCAGTCTCCTCCAATGGGAGAGCTGGGAGTTCAATTCCACCAGCAGTCACATGCTGAAGTGTTCCTGGGCAGTGGGCAACACTGAACCCCTCATTGCCTCTGATGTGTGTCTCATCAGTGTATGAATGTGATAAAGTACTGATTATTCTTTGTACAGTTCTAGTAGAGTGTATGAATGGGTAAATGAGGACACAGATTGTGTTTTAAAGAGCTTTGAGTGTCTTGATAAGATAGAAAGGTGCTTTCACTTTAGTCAGTGTGTTTGTGAACTGTAGTTAATGTGGGCCTCCACTCAGAAACGTGAACCGAGAGGCGGAGACATTGTTAAGTTGGCGGTTTGTCGTGTCGCTAAAGACACGGTCAGGCTCACTTTACCGCAGTGTCTCAGCTACGGCTAAAGTGTTAGCCATCTTGTTAGCCGCTGAGGACCGTGTCTTTGGCGATGTGATAAACTGCTGATTTATTAATGTCTCTGCCTCTCTCTGCGGTGCACGCATGACTAAATGAGCTTGGACCCGTGGTTTGTTTTAAGGAAGCAGCAGGCTGTAAAAACACTCGGTTCTGCCATTTCCAGTTCATGCTCCACTCCGCTGTTTAAATTGTGAAAAAGATTCGTAGTTCCGACCTTTCATCTGGATTATTTTCAGCATCGTCTACAAAAATATTTTTTCTGCCCTCATCTGACAATTTAAATCCAAACTAGCTCAGAAAGAACATTGTTTTTCCCCCTCAGCAGCTAGCGGCTCTTCATATCTGCCTTGTTTACTTGTGCTGAAAGTCTCCGCCCTCCTGCAGGCAGGAAAGAGGGGTTGGGGCTGTGTTCAGTGAAGGAGAAGGAGGGGGGCGAGTGGGAGAAAGCAGACAGTAGGAGGATTCTCAATATAAACGATATAGTCTCGTCTTGTATCTCTTTAGAAAAAATCTCAATATTTTAAAAATATCGACATATCGTCCAGCCCTAACCTCACGTATCTCAGAGATGCTAAACGTCTAAATCCCGGGCAGGCACGCTGGTCACTGTTTTTCAATAGATTCAACTACACACTGACTTTCCGACCGGGTTCTAAGAATGTTAAACCCAATGCTTTGGCTCGCCAGTTTTCTCCTCCAGATGCTCCAGAGGTTGAAGAGAACATCTTACCCCCGGCTTGCATTGTTGGGGCACTCACCTGGCCCATTGCCCGGGAGGTTTGTGAAGCCCATCGTACGGAACCAGATCCTAGCACAGGACCTCCTGGTATGCTCTTTGTTCCCACCGCCATGAGGTCCAAGGTACTCGAATGGATGCATACGAACAAGCTCTCTTGTCACCCAGGTATAACACGTATGTTGTCGTTAACCAAGACCCACTTCTGGTGGCCCACTTTGTCCCAAGACGTCAAATACTTTGTTGCAGCTTGTTCCACATGTGCCAGGAACAAGACTGGTACCCAACCCCCTGCAAGTCTTCTCCAACCGTTACCCACGCCTAGCCGCCCATGGTCCCACATCGCTGTTGATTTTGTCACCGGCCTGCTTCCATCTGAGGGTAACACCACCATTCTCACCGTCATTGACAGGTTTTCTAAAGCAGCCCATTTCGTGCCTCTTCCTAAGTTATCTTCTGCTATGGAGACTGCTCATCTCCTTGTACAGCACATTTTTCATATTCATGGTGTCCCTTCCGACGTGGTGTCGGATAAGGGTCCCCAGTTCGTCTCTCAGGTGTGGCACAGTTTTTGTGGTGCCTTGGGGGCGTTGACCAGTCTCACCTCCGGCTATCACCCGCAGTCCAACGGTCAGGCTGAACGATGCAAACAGGAGCTCAAGGCCACCCTTCGATGCCTCGTTGAGGGCAATCCATCTGCCTGGAGTCGACATCTGGTCTGGGTGGAGTATGCCCACAACACCCATACTTCTGCGGCCACAGGTATGACACCTTTTGAAGCTTTGCTGGGATATTTGCCCCCTTTGTTCCCCAGTCAGGTGTCGGACATATCAGTGCTGTCAGTGCAACACCATTTCTGACGCTGTCTGTGTATCTGGCGCCAGGCTAAGGTAGCCCTTCTCTGCACGGCCGTCCAAAATAAGAGGTTTGCGGACCGCCACCGATCTTCTGCGCCCTCCTATCAGGTGGGTCAGAGGGTTTGGCTTTCCACCAGGAACATCACCCTGAAGGACACCCCGAGGAAGTTGGCGCCTCAATTCATTGGGCCTTTCCCTATACTCCGGATCGTCAACCCCTCTGCGGTACGTCTTCAGCTACCTGTTTCCATGAGGATTCATCCGACATTTCACGTGTCCCAGGTCAAGCCCGTTTCTGAGAGTCCTTTGTGCCCGCCTGCCAGCCTCCTTCCGCCTGATCGTCTCATTGACAACCATCCGCTTTCACCGTCCGTGCCATTTTGGATGTGCGCCGTCGTGGGAGAGGTTTTCAGTATCTTGTGGACTGGGAGGGATACGGCCCTGAGGAGCGGTCGTGGATTCCTCGCTCCTTCATCCTGGACCCCAGTCTGATCACCACCTTCTTCAGGGCTCACCCGGAGAAGCGTCGGGGCTCCTGGAGGTGCCCCTTGAGGGGGGGTACTGTAAGAGTGGCACCTGCTGCAGCTCCAAGATGGCCGCCAATCATCCACAGCTGACGGTCATCCACCTGACGAGCTCCACCTATACTTAAGGCTGCAGTCGAGTTCTACTCTTCGCTGGAGCATTTTATGCCTACACATGGTATTTATGCTTCTAGCCAGTTTGTGAGTACATTGAAAGAAACTTACCCTGTTCTTGTTGTGTTCTCAGTCCTCGTGATCCTCAAGATTCTCCTGGTTCCAGCTCTCTGCTCGTCGTGCCTTGCCCTCCAGCCACTTGCCTGTCTCTCTCGCCCTCTGGGACTCATCTCAAGGAGTTAAGGATTCTCTGGAACAATCCTCCTCCTCTTTTCATCCGTAAGGAAAACATCAAACAAACAAAATCAGTTATCCTGAAAGAACTTTCTGGTCAAGCCCATCTGACTGTCTGCTTTTCATCTTCCAGGAAATCCAGAGGACCCATGTACATTTGTAAATAGTTATTCCCACTGTAAATAATAAACACTGTTACTTTTGCACCTCTTCGTCTTGTGTCGTTCTGGG